>CAKNXH010061524.1:79821-113223 GCA_932178445.1 Andricus quercusramuli
CGAAAAAATAACAGAAAAAAAATGACAGGGAAAAAATGACACACCTGTCATTTTTTTCCTGTCATATCTTTTCGTAAGGGAAGGCCGAATTTATTCGAAGAAATCGAAAATTGTCCGTCTTTGTTTGTTTATATATAATTAAATAAATAAATTTCTAATCAAAACATCACTAGCCTAAGTACTAGTGATGGTGTAGAAGTTTATTCAAGAGCGATTGAGCTGAAAACGGTTGCGGTATATAGAAAAAACTGAAAAAAGTTTGGTGTATCATATATGATACGCTGCGCCTCAAAGGGTTAAATAATATATGAAATTATAAAATGCGAATTACAAATTGAACTCTTTTAGGTCCAGAAAGTCGTTCCGGACACAACTAGTTACTAGAAAACGAGTAATTTCAAAGTATAAAATATTAAATTGCTTCATAACACGCAATGTTTCAGAAACATTATTAGAATATTCAATTGAAACATTGCAAACATTTCAACTGAATATTGTAGCAATGTTCAAGAAACATTGAAATTTCCAACCCGGACAATATTGGTCCGGAGCATTTCTGGAACAATTCATAAGAATATTGGATTGCGCTTGCTTTATGTGTCTGGAAAATGTCCACGAAATGTCGCTAAAATATTGCCGCGTAATGTTACTGAAACATTGGCTGAGATATTGATGGAATGTCTCCATAAAATTTTCTCAAAATATATTTTTGAAAGTTTCTTTCTGAATTTAGTTTTATCTTACGTATATTATTTTACGTGACTTATATACCGATAATTATTATCTTGCAAGACCTTTTTTTTAAATTTAGTAACAGAAAATCATGAACTTATTTTTGGTTGTAATTCTTTACATATACATTAAAAATAACATTTTTCGTTCGATGCAGTGGAAATCATTCTTCTGAACCTTTGTACTTTCAAGGGAGTCAAATTTTTGTAGTATTGTGTCCAACAACTATTGTGAGTGAGGATTACATAAGTCATAATCTTTACAATGTTGGTACTGTTTCTCTTGAAATCCATAAAATAATTATGAATATTATTAAATAGTATATTGTGCTACAAGTGCGGAAAGTAGGCAGTTCCACACGAGTGTGAAGTTTGCTGTACGAGCCAGAGGCGACCCGAAGATGAGCCGATGGCAAGTACTGTAAACTTCACAAGAGTTGTAACTGTTCCCTTTCAGCATCTGTTGCACACGATATTTTTTGTAACAAATGCAGGACATTTTCGATTTGAGAAACAATAAGAATAATTTGTTTGGGAATTTATGGTAATGTTTGGAAATTTATGGTAAAATTACCCAAGATTACCGAAAATATTCGGTGAATATGTATATCACTGAAAATTTCCAGAAATTCAAGGTATTCAAAGCTTTTTGGGAAAAATCCGAAAATTCCAAAAATTTCCGGAAAATGCTAAATTTCCTGAAATTTATAAAAAGTTGCTAAATTATAGGAAATTTCAGGTCTCCAAAGTTTTTTGGAAAGATTCCAACAATTTGCAGGAATTTATGGAAAATTGCTAAATTTCCGGAAATTTATGGAATATTGTATAATGGTATACCGAAAATTTCAGGTAGCGAAAGCTTTTTGGAAAAAATTTGAAAATTTCCGGAAATATACGAAAAATTGCTAAATTTCCCAAATTTCCGGAAATTTATGTAAAATGGCTAAATTTCCAGAAATTTATGGAAAAGTTATCAATTTCAGGTATCTAAAAATTTCTGAAATGTTCGGTAATTTATCGGTAAATTTCCAGAAATTTATGGAAAATTGCTAAATTTCCGGAGTTTATGGAAAATTGCTAAATTACCGGAAATTTCAGGTAGCCAAACCTTTTTGTAAAAAATTTGAAAATTTCCGGAAATATATGGAAATTGGCTAAATTTTCCAAATTTACGGAAAATGGTTAAATTTCCCAAATTTTCGGAACTTTATGAAAAATTGATAAATTCCCGGAAATTTCAGGTATCCAAACATTTCTGAAATTTTCGGTAATTTATCGTTAATTGATGGTAATTTATCAGTCATTTATGGTAACTTATCACTTCGAGTTAGTCCAATCACTAATCACTACTCACAATCAGTCTCTCAAGCGTCAAATCATAATGAAGTGAGATTATTATTCCGGCAGTCCTGGAAAGTAAATCTGAATCGAAATGCGCAAGCGCAACAGCAAGAAAAAGTAATCTGGCTGGAATTGCGCAAGCGCAGCAGCTAGAAAAATTCTTTTTATAACGGCTTTTTACCACGGCTTTGGAATTGGTCACTTACCGCACGCAATACATGCCTCGAAAAGCGAACATTTCGTGCGTGCGTTACAAAAATATATTTTTTCAATTATAGCCTGAATGGGTAATGACGGTAAATAAATATTGTCGTATATATATACGACAATATGTGTGACTAAGGTCTATAAGATAATAGACACAAGATATTGCTAAAAATATGAAACTGTAGTTAGAGTAGTTAGTACTAACGTACTAGAGATTAGAGAAACTTCATAAACTGCCTATATGCATTTTCTATCATTCGTTCTATATAGTTTGAATTTAGTTTTTAAAATTATTTCTATATAAGTCTTCTATGATCTTAATAATTTAATTAGGAATTTAATTTACACTTCATTATGTATTGAAAAAAAGTGGCTGGGGCCAATTCTAAAAAAAGAAACTGTTACCACTCCTATGACAGTTTGAAAATGTGAAACTGTAGTAAAGGAAGCGCCAAAATCTGAAAATTCACTCCTTTAAAAAAAAATGTATCTAAATTAAATTTTTTACCTTTATCCAAAGATATCTTTGCTTTATCAAGGTCTGTGGGCCCTCTGTATGAGCGATTGGCCGGTGCTGCCTCTGGTAGTTGGTACCGGAATCGCTGCGTCACGAGTTCGCCCTCTTTTCAGCCATGATTTCATGCCGAGCTAGCAGACTGTCAACATTCGGTATCGTCTGCTATGCTGTTGACAAGTTGTCAGTTCTTCGTGTGTTGATTTTCCGTCATGGTTTTCGTTTTCCTTCGGTTTGGAACGGATAACCTGGATTGAAATACGTGTCCGTTGTCTTCCCCATCGGCTCACTCTGAATCTTTATCTGGCAACTTATGTCTTGACACTGAATCTCAACATTTCAACTTCGTTGCCAATTCTTAATTTCTATTTAAAATTAAATCGGGCTGCTCTGAAAACCAGGTAAATATTTATATAAAGCAAATTATTTAATTTATTTATTAATATAGGCTGCGATCATGGCTTGACGGTAAGATAAACTTTCCTTGATCTCACCGAAGCGAAACCTAACCTCGAAACGTCACGCGTTATGCCAGGATCCCAGCCTAGAATAATAATAAATAATAATAATATATAATATACATATATAATTTTCTTCATATTACTGAGAAAATTAAAAACGAATTGTGAAAGTTTCAGATAAATATTTGAACCGATAGTCACATTTGCAAACAAAAAATATGAATTCTCATCGAAAAATTCAATAGTTGATATTTCAATTAAAAAATGTTTTTATTTAACATCAAAAGACGTTGAAATTATCCAAGAAAATACAAATTTTCAACAATATAGTTGAATCATGGAGTAAAAAAGTTTAATTTTCAACCAGTTATATTTTAAACCAAGAATGACAACATATTTTCCAAAAGATATGCTTTTTCCATAAAGGAGTTTAGTTTTTTAACATGAAAATATAAATTTTCAAAAAAGAAGATAATTTTAAAACAAATACATGAATTTTCTACCAAGAAGATTAATTCTATACCAGAAAGACAGATTTTCAACTAGAATGATGAATGTGCAACTAAACAAATGTTTAACAAGATAGAGCTACTGTTAACCAAGTAGTTGAATTCAACAAGAAATATGAATTCTCAATGGAAAATGTATTAATTGATATTTCAATACAAACATATGTTAATTTTGAATAAAAAGTAGTTGAATTTATTTAAAAAATGTTCAAGAGAATAGTTCTATGCTCGATAAAAAGAATAATTTTCAACTAAGAAGATTAATTTTCTGACCAAAATTATTAATGTTAAGCAAAATAGTTAAATTTTAAACAAAAGTGATGGATTTTGAAGCAAATCGGTAAAATTTCAACTAAACAAGTGAATTCTTTTCAAAGTAGTTTAACTTTTAACAAAGTAGATAAATTTTCAACCAAAAGACATAAATTCTAAAGAAAATTGTTGAATCTCCATAAAAAAAAATTTTATTTTAAACAAAACAGTTGCAATTTTAATAAGAGAAAGATAAAATTTATACCAAAGGAAATGAATTTGCAAACCAATTGGGGTATTTTCAAAAAAAAGCTCATTTTTCAAACAAAAAATATTTGCCAGCCAAGCTTGAAAAACAATAGACAAATTTTAATTTTAAGAGACAAATATTTTTTAATACAAAATCATAATTTCAAATAATTATTTATTTTTAAGTCTCTTTGTAATTTTCCTGAATTTATCGAGAAAATTCAAAAAGATTGTTGAAGATGTCAGATATGACGAAAAAATGTCTAGAAAATGTCTAAGAAATTTCTTTATGTTACATGTCTTGGAATAATTTTAGGCAAAATTTAAGTCCTTTTAAATATATTTAAACATTCTTAACAATTGGGAAATTTTTTATAATATTTCATAAATTGTCTGAAATCTTTCATAGTTTTAAAATGTTTTTGATATCTTTAAAGCGTCTCAAATTTATTTTTGTATTTTTCAAACAGTTCTAAATATAATTTGGAATGTTTCAAAATCTTGTAAAATATGTATATTTTCAATTTATTTTAATATAAAATAACAATTTAAATTTCCCATGGAAAGTTAAAACAAAATGTTTTTTTTTAACTTTGAAAAAATTTTTATTATAAAATAAAAATTTCGATTAATTATTTATTTTTTACTTTTATTTGTTTATTTGAGTTCAAGTTTATATGAATATAATTTTTCTGAGACTCTTCATAAAAATAAAAAAGGTTTTTTGAACTTCAGGTAAGTCAAATCAAAATTTTAACAAAAAAAATTAATCTTTTAACAAATATTTTTATTTTTAAACAAAAACGATGAAGTTTCACAAAAAAGTTATTCTTCAAATAAACTGATGAATCGTCAAAGAAAAAAATGAGTTGTTAGCAATGTAGTTAAATTTTTAACCAAGTAGTTGAATTTTCAAGAAAAATAAATAGATTCTCAACGGAAAATATAATAGTTGATATTTACATCAGAAACAATCTTATTTTTTAGGCCGAGTACAAAGTGACGGACTGTACATACTTTTAACTCGGTTTGGCTAAAAATACGGACTGTCTGGACTTATAGAGACTACCTATTTTTTAATTATAAACTGATGTTTGCAACGAGCTTTGCAAAAAAAATTCATTTAATTTCAGTAGTCTTTAGTTTGCATTATTTTCCTTAGTATTATAAAAGAATTGAGAATATTTTGCTGTGACATAACATTCTATTTAAGATTTATCATTCGTATAAAACAAGTTATTATCTTTTAGAAAAACTACAGATAATAAAATATATAAATATTTTATAAAATTGGTCATATTATGTATTTTCAGAAATCATTGAAACCAACAATGTCTAAAACGCATACAACCACGAATCAATACACACAGCTATTCGAATAGGAAAATTTAGGGGTGTTTTCAGCACTCCACTTGTCATGACATCATTTGACTTTGAGAGTTCGTTCGGTATCTTAGGAGTTTCAACGACGTTTAGCGGGTGTTTTCAAAGGAGAGCCGAATTTTTTCGAATAATTCTGGGATACATTGCTGTTACGTTGCAGTTACAATGGATACCAGCCGTAAGTTTTTATTATTTTCAATTTCATTTGCATATGAATGAACAAAAACAATGAAATTATATGTGTAAATTGCATATTTAACAAATTTTGAGAATTTCATACTTTTAAAAATATTTGTCAAATTAGGTGATTTCAACAAGTTAAAAAAATTTGAAGAGATTTTAAGGAATTTTAACGAATTTTAATGGCTTCTAAGAAATTTAAAACATAATTTAAAAAAATGAAAGGTATTTTATGAAATTCAAACAGATTTTAAGAAATTTCAAGAGATTTATAGACATTGAAAGTGTTATTTTAATACATTTTTAAGAATTTAGAGAATTTGAATATGTTTCAAGGGATTTCAAAAAGACTTTACATTATTTTCAGAAATTTAATATGATTTTAGTGAATCTCAAGTGATTTCTAGAGATTTAAAAGATTTTTAAATGATTCGAACATATTTTAAGTGATTTTAAAGAAATTTCATGTGATCTCAACGAGTTTAAAAGTATTTGAGGAACTTTTAAGAATTGAAAGGGATTTTAATTGCTTTTAAGAGTTTTTTTAAAGATAATTGAAAAAATCCTAGCGATTTTGAATGATTCTAGGAAATTCAATGTGATTTTAAAAAATTGTAAGAAATTTGAAAAGATTTAAAGATATTTAAAGTGTTAATAGATGAATGTATAGAAATTTGAATACAATTTTAAAGAATTTTAGGGAATTAAAAATATTTCAAGGGATTTCAAAGAGACTAAAGGATTTCAATAAATTTGATGTGATTTTAATTAACTTTTAGGGATTTTCGGTCATTCATAGGAATTTGTGGAGATTCAGAGATATTTTAAATAATTTAAGAAAGTTCCAAAGTATTTTAGAAGACCTTTGTTGACCTAGAAAAAGCATTTGACAAGGTAAATAGAATTAAACTTTGGGAAGTCCTCAAAGACTAATGGGCCCAAGTGGGGAACCACACATAACAATTTTGTGAGGCTCTTCACTTGGGGTGATTGCTAGAGAGATTGATCAGCAACCTGGGTCGGAGCAGTGTTGCGAAATGAACGTGTAATTTCAATAAATAACACGAGAATTCCAGATCGATCTAAAATATCTATACTTAACACCTATATACCTATCTACCTTATACCTATATACCCACCTACACACTACTATTTTCCAACCGAGCAAGCCACGCCTACCCCGAAATGGCTTAGTGGTATAATAATAATATAAATATTGAATTTAAATAGTTTTTCAATCAGGTAACATAAATTGATCATTTACTTCAAGGTTATGTAATTGAATATTGACTATTATTCTTATAATAAAGTTTATTTTTTCTTCAAAATGCCTCTATTACGATTATATAATTTTTTCAAATGTTTGGGGTGTTGTTACACAAGTGTGTGAATTCAATTTTTAAAATTATACGTACATTTTTTTTAATTATTCGAACGTTTTAATGAAAATAATTTTTTGATGCTTTTCATTCAAAATAAATCAAAAATAAAATATTGAAAATTATGTGAATGTTTTAATGCAAGTTATAGTTTAATGCTTCTTATTTTGAGAATTGATTTATTAATTATTAGCCAATTAATTTTTGAAACAAAAACGAAGAATTTCCGAGAAAATCGTTGAACTTTATACCGAAAACTTAATTTTCAACTAAATAGTTGAATTTAAAACTAAAAATTATCAATTTTCAACCAAAAATGGGAAAGGTTAGTTAGCAGTTGAAATAATTCGTTTTCAAACAAACAAACAAATCGATTTCTTAACGAAATAGTTGAACTAAAAACGAATAAGTCTAAACTAAAAATAGAATAATTAAATTTTCAGTCAACAAAATTAATGAAAAAACGAATTCTCAGCAAAAAATGAAATTGTCAATCAGAGGGATGGATCTTTAAATAATAAAATGAATTTTTAACGAAGAAGTTAAACTTTCGATCAAGTGATTGAATTTTCAATCAAGAAGATTAATTTTTTACAAAAAAAAAAAAAACTTACAATAAAATACCTAAGTTTTGTACCGAATTGTTGAATTTTTAGCCTAAAATGATCTATTTTAAACCATAAAGAATAATTACATTGTTAGCTAACAAAATTAATTAAAAAAAAATTTTTCAACCAAAAAAATTGAATTTCCAACCAGAGAGATGGATCTTCAAATAATAAAATGAACGTTTAACAATGTAGTTCATCAAAATCTTTCAAAACCATTCAAATAAAAAAATTGATTTTTGTAACATTCACGTTATAATTGTATAGATCAGCTGGATTCCAAGAGGGAATTGAAGAAATTAACAGGAAAACCAGATGGTTGCCCATATTCTTGTACAACAACTTCTGGCAGTAACTTTTCTGCCAAGACTTTAATAGGATACGACATTGATGAAACTTTGGATATCAAAGAAGAAATCATTGAGGGTATGACAATTTCAATTTGAATATCCCCAATGAAACTACAAAAAAAAGCAATTGCATATTATATTTTATTAAATTTTCAGATCCAGGGACAATTACAGTCTATGAAGGGAATGAATCAAATGAGTCCAAATTTTGTACCGTGTATCTAAAGGAAGATGATATTTTGAAAGTTAAGCCTGAACCGCAGATTATAAATAAGCAGAAAATTCAGGAATCAGAACAGGAAAAGAAGTACACATGCAAAAAGTGTGCTCGAATCTATTATACACTGAAAAGCCTGAGAAGACATCAAAAATATGTATGCGGGGTCATGCCACAGTACAGCTGTAAATTCTGCGACAAACAATTTAAACGGAAAGCTGACCTGGATTCTCATGTAGATCGCGTGCATCACAAGTTGGTAGTAATATATAAATGCGACAAATGTTCGAGAAGTTACCATTGGCAGAAAGATTTAAATAGACATAAACGTGTATATCATGCAGCAGTAAAAGAAGAAGAAGAACAATCGAATAGGAAAAGTAATCTCGTAGAAGACATTACTTCACGCCCCTCACAGACAGAAAAACAATTTATATGTGACTATTGCCAATATAAATCGAATAGGAAAAGTAACATCGCAGGTCACATTACTTCACGCCACTTACAGGAATCGAAATCCAGGTACAAATGCGACAAATGTGCGCGATGTTTCAATCGGTTAAACACTTTAACTCGACACAAAAATTCAGTACATTCAGAAGTAAATGACAAATTTATATGTGACTATTGCGAACATGTATCGAATAGGAAATGTAACTTGGCACAACACATTACTTCACGTCACTTACAGGCAAAAAAACCAATTTGTATTGACTATTGCGAATATAAATCGAAAAGGAAAAGTAATCTTGTAAAACACAATATTTCACGCCACTTGCAGACAAAAACACAATTTATATGTGACTATTGTCTACATAAAACGAATAGGAAAAGTAACCTCGTAAGTCATATTACTTCACGCCACTTAAAGAAATCGAAATCCAGGCACAAGTGCGACAAATGTGCACTATTTTATAATCGGCTAAACAGTTTAACGCGACACAAACGTTTAGTGCATGCACTAGTCTAACCATAATTCATTTGCGAATTGCGGCCGTAATTCCAAGTTAAAATATCAGTTTGTAAACACATAAAACTTCACGTCATCTGAAATTATAGTAACTTAATAAAATAAGAGTAACTTAAATTCAATATTTTACAACATCTGAAGTAATTCAGTAACATGTACATTACCTTAAATTACTTTTTGAGAAAACCATTCCAGAATACATAATTTTACATTTAAATAATTCCGAAAGAGTCGATATCGGCATAAATGCATTTTCTTGAAAGTATAATTTGTTATTATACGTTTCGTTTATTTGGAAAAAATCGGTGTATGGGAAGTTATAGTATGATGACCATTTTTTTCGATTTTCTAGCAAGTCTTAAATACTCAATAATGATATTCAATCAAGTGGATTATGGTTTTCTAACTTTTATGATGGAAATTTTATTTGTATCACAAATATGTAATACGCATCTATATATAATATACTTTATTTATGAACTATAAAGAATCGAGAAATACTTTATTTTCTATGTGTAATTTATTATTTACTACTAAGAATTATGGCATTTTCTATACTATAATATTATACATTGACGAATGTATTGTATTGTGAGACAATAAAATAATAATTTTTCTAAGAATCAGATACCTTCTTTCCACTTAATATCTTAATTTAATTCTTCCTGTATGATGCTTTTGTGATTGCCGATCTTCTTCATTTTCCAATTTCAGCACTACATTATTATATCATGTAAATTCCGTCAAAGTAGAGTAATTGTAACTGTTAAATCTTCCAAACTGTACTGTAAATTTGTGATTGATTCTGAACCTATCTATCCAGATTATTACATTTTCAAGGTAGGAAAAGTAATAATCCCACAAACTCACATCTTTTTAATAACTTCTCATTTTAAAACATCATTGAAGCAATATTTCAACAATGCAGGTATATTTCAATACATTGAGGTGAACACTAGTGCAATCACTGCTGACTTCGAACCATGATATTTCGGCGAAAAAAAGAGATAGGGCATATTAAAAAAAACAGTTGGAAAGTTCATAAAATTCCACGTCTATTGGTACCCAACAAACATTTTTTTGACCTTCTGAAAATAGTATAGCACTTGAGAAGTTCAAAAAAAAAATTCAAGATTTTCTCAAATTTTCTACCTCAAATTCAACTTTTTGCACGACCTAGGAAAATTTTTTCAAAAATCTGAAAATTATACGACATCGAGCCTGAAATCTTATCTTTAATTTAAGCCAAGAAAACTTGAAAAATCTTCATGGGTGCCCGAGATATGATTAAAAATGTTCAATCGTATCTGAGCTCAATTTTAATCGACAATCACGGTTCTCGGACGGTCTGCTGCTCGTTTCCTTCGTTGAGGCAGGACCGAATAGGCCACGCACTGAGGTGGCGCCTCTTATACTTTTGGTTCTCTTCATTAGTAATTTTTATTTCAAATTATGGTGAATGAAAAAAAAAAAATTATTGTTATTTGTGATTGTTGACAATTATTTGAATCTAATATTATCTCCATATTTAAGAATAGGACAATATCCACTTAGGCGCCACCTCTGTGCGTGGCCTATTCGGTCCTGCCTCAACGAAGGAGGCGAGTAGAAGACCGGCCGAGAACCGTGATCGTCGATTAAAATTAAGCTCAGATACGATTGAACATTTTTAATTATATCTCGGGCACCCATGAAGATATAATAACCCATGTCGTATAATTTTCAGGTTTTTAAAAAAATTTTCCTAGGTCGTGCAAAAAGTTGAATTTGAGGTAGAAAATTTGAGAAAATCTTGAATTTTTTTTTTTAACTTCTCAAGTGCGAAGTCAGCGGTGATTTTTAATAGCGCTCACGCGAGTCGTGCGCACAATTTCCGACGGTAGTTTATATATATATATATATATATATATATATATATAATATTTCCAGGGTGGAATCAGGCCATTAGCCATTAAGAATGTGGATAAGAGGGGAGGGTGGCGAAAGGCAAGGTGTGGAAGAAGTCTCGATAAGGGGGAAGGTGACCTGGACGAGGGAGACGATAGAGAAGTAGCAGGAGCAGTTAGGAAAGTTACGCTTCAAAGGGGACTCGGTGGAAGAGATATGGGAGGATCTGAAAGAGAAGGTGAAAGAATGTGTGCAAAAGAAGGTATTTAGAAAGAAGAAGAAAGGAATGGTGAAGCCGTGGTGGGATAATGAATGTAAAAAGGATGAAAAGGAAGATGAAGAGGAAGTACAAGAAGTGGAAAGAGGGTAAGGCGAAAAGGGAGGAGTACGTAGAAATGAGGAGAAGGTTTAGATTGATGTATAAGAAGGAAGGACAGGAAAAGGAGAAAGATCTAGAAGAGGAGTTAGGAAATGTTAGGACAGAGTGGGACGTCTGGAAGATAATAAATAGGTTTAGGAAGCGTAGAGTGGGGGTAAGCGAGAAGATTGGGAGTGAGGAGATGCGGGAGTTTTTTTAAGAATCATTTCAGGGCTCAGATTCAAGGACGATGGATGGTGGGAGTAGAAGAACGGGAGTTGGCAGAGATGGAGGAGTTGACCCTGGCGGACCGGCCGAACGCAAACATTACGCTACAGCGTAATGGTAAAGTAATGCTAAAGTAATGGTAAAGTAATATGGCATTATAATTAATAAAGGAAACAAAATTAATATGTAAACTGTTGCAATTGCGGCATGACCGTTGAACGTAAATTTCAACGTTTTATTATAATTGCAACAGTTTACATATTAATTTTGTTTCCTTTATTAATTATAATGCCATATTACTTTAGCATTACTTTACCATTACTTTACCGTTACGCTGTAGCGTAATGTTTGCGTTCGGCCGGTCCGCCAGGGGAATGACGAGGAGATAAAGAAACAGATAAGGAAGTTAAGAAGGTCAAAGCAGGTCTGGACGGGGTAGAGAACGGAGCATGGCTGTTTTAGTACACGAGAGCCCTGACGGACCGAACGAACGGAGCGGATACGCTACAGCGTATCCTCATAGTATCCACATCGTATCCTCTCCGTATCATGCAAGAAAAACTCATTAAAAAAGGAAGATGAACATTTCACTTGTTGAAATTCGGATTCTACGTGAAATTGTACGTTAAAAGGTCACGGAGTAATCGCAATAGTTTTTCTTGCAACATTAAAAACTTTAAAAAAATATAGTACTTATCGATAAAGTGGGCAGAAGGCGACTTCAAACGCATCGTCGACGGATAACGCCTATGAAGTACTACTGAATGACGATGCGTTTGAAGTCGCCTTCAGCGCACGTCATCGATAAGTATTATATTTATTAAAAGTTTTTAATGTTGCAAGAAAAACTATTGCGATTACTCTGTGACCTTTTAACTCAAAATTTCACGTAGAATCCGAATTTCAACAAGTGAAATGTTAATCTTTCTTTTTTGATGAGTTTTTCTTGCATGATACGGAGAGGATACGATGTGGATACTATAAGGATACGCTGTAGCGTATCCGCTCCGTTCGTTCGGTCCGCCAGGGAGGTTATGGAGAGGCTGAAGGAGATAGTGAAGAAAATATTGGGGGGGGGGATTCTCAGAAGGGTGGAGGGAAGGGTCAATAGTGCCACTGTATAAGAAAGGAGATAGGGATAGACAGGAAAATTATAGAGGGATTACGCTACTGAATACGGCATATAAAGTATACGCGATAGTGGTGGCGGAGAGGCTGCGGAAGGATGTCGAGGTGAAAGGAATATTGCTGGAGACGCAAGCGGGCTTTCAGGCGGGTAGGAATCATATCGACAATATCCACGTTCTGCAGCACGTGGTGGATAGAGAATTAGCGAAGAAGGGTTCGAGAGTGTATGCGTTTTTTGTGGATCTCAAAGGCGCGTTTCCTTTGGTGGATAGGGGGAGGTTGCGGGAGGCGATGGAGGATAGGGGAGTGGAGAGAGGCCTGATCGAGAGGTTAAGAAAAATATATGAAGAGACCAAAGATAAGGGAAGATGAGGGGAGGGGATTTCGGAGGGATTCTGGATGGATAGGGATTTAAGGTCCTTGCCTTGAACGCTTTTTGTGATTTTAAGTGAAGATATGGAAAGTAAGCTGAAGGCCGGGGTGGTAGGAGGAGTCAGGATGGGAGGGTATTAGAATTTGGTCACTAGCGTATGCAGATGACATAGTGTTGCTGGCAAGAAGCGAGAAGGTCCTAAAGGAGATGATGAAGAGGTTGAGAAGATACCTGGATAAGAACAGGTTAGAGCTGAATGCGGAAACGAGCAAGGTTATGGTGTTCAGAATAGGAGAGGAAGGGATAAGGGAGCGGAGTGGAAGTGGAAGGGAAAGGCGGTGCAGAAGGTGAGAGAGTTTGTGTACCTGGGATTCTTGTTTTCGAGGAATGAGGGAGTAGATGGTCACTTAAAAGAGAGAGTGGGTAGGATAAATTTGGTGATGAGGCAGGTGTGGAAGTTGGGAAACGAGTTATTCGCAGATAAATTTGGAAGGATTATGAAATAGTTCGACTCACTAGTGATGAGTGTGCTATTGTATGAAGTAGAGGTGTGGGGGTGGAAGGAAAGTGAAGAGGAAAATAGGACACAGGAGAGGTATGTAAAGTGGACACTGAGGTTGGCAAGGAACACGCCTAATTATATTGTCAGGAGGAAGACGGGGAGAACGAGTGTAAGGATTTTAGCGAGGAGTCGGGCGTGTAAATATGAGGGAAAATTTTGGAAGAGGGGGAAGTGAGCTGGGTAGGGAGTGTTGGTGGGAAAAGGAGAACAGGAGAGGGGGAGGGAAGATGAAAGTTGAAAGGGGAACGAATGGACTGCAGATGGATGAAGTGAGAAGGATGCACGAGAAAGGAAGGTTTATGAGTTGCTCAAGAAAAACGGCATGGGGAGAGAGAAGACAGCAGGGGAAGAGAGAATAATAGAGTCAAGGTTTAACGGGAACTATGTATAGATTATGCCAAGGGCGAGAGCGCAATAATTATGTGAGAAAGGAGAGGAAGGAAGTCAGGAGCTTATAGCGAGGATAAGATGTAGGTGCATGGAGGGTTTTAATAGGTTCTGGCTCTCTCGGGAGAGGAGGATGAGTGAACTATATGGGAAGGGGGATACAAGAGTGGAGCACTGGTTGGAGGCGTGCGTAGAGCTGGAAAGGAGTGGGATAAGCATGGAGGTTTTGATGCATGAAAAGGGGAACAGAAGGGTAGTAGCATGGGTGAAGGGAGTGTTCGGTAAGATGGAGAAGAAGAGAAGGAAGGAGGAAGAGGAGTGGAGAAGAAAAGATTGTAAATAGGAGAGGAAGTAGATATAAGTAATCTATAAATATTTTAAATAGTAGACAAGTATTAGTTATTAGCCGCAGGAGCAGAGTGAGGCAATCCGAGGCAATGCGAGAAAGTAGGGACATGCGAGCGAGGCGAAGCGAGGAAGGTAAGGCGACAAGAGCGTGCGGTCTTAGAGATAAGGTATGGATAGGTGTTAGTTCTTAAGGGTTAGTTTTAAGAAAATTCTGTAAAAAAGTGAAAATGTAATCAAGTCAATTTTTCACGGACATCAGGCTGAAAATAAACGTTTATCGATATAATATGTCCTCAAAGCCATTGTGAAGTGTGAAAAATGTTAGCGAAGTTATAATTGACTAAAAGGTTTTATCATAAGTAAAGGTTTAGTACATTCAGAGGTAAAAAAAATTATATGTGACTATTGCGAATATAAGTCGAATAAGAAAAGTAACCTCGTAAAACACTTTACTTCATGCCACTAACGGGCATCGAAATCCAGGCACAAATCCGACACATGTTCCAGCCTCAGAACATTTTTCATACCAATTGAAAAATAGTTTTTTTGTGCATTACATTAAATGATTGTGTACCTTAAATTACTTTTTTGGGAAATTACTACTGTAATATAATCAATTTGCAATTTGAGTCCGAAATTTTTGTATTCCGTTCATAAAAGATTCTATAGAAAAATGTTACAAGATCATGATGCTCATCTATGAATGATAATGTTCAGCAAAAATGAAACATTTGTCTTGGAAAAATTAGGGGATTATGAAAATGAATTTTATCCGCAATCTTAATATGATATTCTTGTTAGTACATAATTTATTTGCTTTGTATTTCTATTTTTTTTCGGGTTACTTTCGTTAATATATTGAAAATAAATAATAACAATGTATTAATATTAATAAATATTATATTATAATATTATATATATAGATTATATTAATATTAATTAATAAATAATAGTTGCTTACTTTTTACAATTGTATTTTTATTTGAAAATTTTATTCTTGGGCTGAAAATTCAACAATTTTGATGAAAAGTCATATTTTCTGGTTGAAAATTCAATTGTTTCGTTAAAAATTCTTTTTTTTTGGGATGAAAATTCATCTATTTTAGTAGATTTTTGATCTTTTTTATATAAAAATGAAACTGTTTTGCTGGAAATTAATCTTCTTTGGTCGAAATTTTTAAAAAAATTTCCACAATTGAATATTTGCTTCTTTTTGGTTGAAAATTAAGGTTCTAAACTAAATATTTAACTATTTCAGTTGTCGATTCATCATTTTCATTTTAAATTCATCTGCTTATAGATAATTATTTTTGATTAGAAAATCTTTCATTGCATTTTTTTTGATAGAACTTTTATTACTTGATTGAAAATTGCACTTTTATGTAGTTTCTGGCAAGAATAAGTAGAAAAACAAAGTAATAAAATGTATTTACTCTTCTTGTATGCAACCTGCCGTAGATAATTGAGTTAATACAAGTTTTCCCTTAGTTTAACACATATTGTAGAAATAGATAAAAAGATCAAATAGTATAGTTCTTTCTATCTTTTGGGCCATTTAAAAAAACATTTAAAAAATGAAGAATTTGTAAGGAAAACCCTTATTTAATCGACGTCTGGAAGAAGTCGATTAAATAAGGGTTTTCCTTACAAATTCTAAATTGTTATTCCCAGACGTTAAATCAAGAATAATTACATCACGGAAATTCTTTTCATATTTAAAAAATGAATTTTTATAGTTTTTATTATAACGAAATGTGATGCTGATGGAAATGAAATCTTCAAGATAAATATAATGACCATTTTTATGCATTTTCAGTTTTTAGTGAAACAAACGAATAGTAAAATATTAGTATTTCATTTTTATTGCCTTATGTCCTTTTTCCGGTACGAGTAGTCAGTATAGACGCTGCCTGTAACTAATTTGAGATTCTTAATTTTGCCGGCTCTGAAGTTGAGTATTATTATTAGTTTGAAAGTTACAATTTAAAAATGAATAATATTAATATAATATATAATATAATATATATTATATTATTATATAATATATTATATATTAAATATATATATAATATATATTTTTAAACTCAATGATAGACTCATAGATAAAAATCTAGAAATCACGTGTTTTGTTCAACAATGATCTTAGAATCACAATTACCGCGATGATGTGGTACTATTTTGATTAAGAATGTTAAATCGGCTGGCAACATAAAAAAAATGTATATGTATATATTTATGCTTCTTCCACCGTTGATAAATTTAAAAAAATTCAAGGAATCGTTAGATTTTTATTTTAAATTAAAATCAACAATTGGGCGAAAGGCGATCAGCGCCACAGTTTCACATTCTGCCCGCTGAGTCAAGTTGGGAACTATAATCATAATAATCGTGTCAGCCCTCTGCTTCGTTAAAAAATTGAAGGATTCTTAAATTAATATCTTGAAACAATTGAAGCAATTCCATGCTAGGGGAAGAACTTCATGCTCAAGACAATTCTATAAGATGTCAACTATAGAGCGAAACGTAGTGGCGCCTCAATGCGGACTGAATGAATAAATCGTAGATTATTGTATAAAATAATAATAATTTTAGAAATTTATTTCTATAAAAAAAAAACAATCCTCTTTACTATTTTAACACCTACTACACATTTTTTTCAGGAATTTCAGGAAGGTTGTAATCAGGAGTCTCGGACCTGCGAAAGGAAAGAAGTTCTGAGAATTGAGTAGTGAAGGTTTGGTGAAACTCCAACCAAACGATCCGAAGATATAAAAAAAATATCTCAGATTTAAATTCCGCTCATAAAAGACTTCGTCATACAGTGCATCTACTGAACGTATGACTTTAGCTTAAAATATAAAATATAATGTTTTTATACTAAAGTTAATAAAACCAATAACAATTGTTTGTTTTACAGGAATAGTTTTATTTCCTAATCATAATTCAAAAAAAGATGCAGTTCAGTTTCTTATTAGAATTATTTCCTTGCTGTTTCTTAACTGCGTAAACATTTTAGTCAAATCTAGGAGAAAAAGAGAAATTAGTGTTTGGAGAAAGAGTTATGTTTCCCGAAATTCTTTTTTCCTTGGTTAATTTTATGAAATAAAGAATGTGGAAAAGCTTTCGAAGACAATTTTTCAATGTTTTATTTTGTTCTGAATTGAAAACAGATGACGTACACTACCGTCGGAAATTGTGCGCACGACTCGCGTGAGCGCTATTAAAAATCACTGCTGACTTCGAACCAGGATATTTCGGCGAAAAAAAGAGATAGGGAATTTTTCAAAAAAACAGTTGGAAAGCTCATGAAATTCCACGTCTATTGGTACCCAGCAAATATTTTTTTGACCTTCTGTAAATAGTACAGCACTCGAGAAGTTCAAAAAAAAATTCAAGATTTTCTCAAATTTTCTATCTCAAATTCAACTTTTTGCACGACCTAGGAAAATTGTTTCAAAAATCTGAAAATTATACGACATCTAGCCTGAAATCTTATCTTTAATTTAAGCCAAGAAAACTTAAAATATCTTAATGGATGCCCGAGATATGATTAAAAATGTGTAATCGTATCTGAGCTCAATTTTAATCGACGATCACGGTTTTCGGCTGGTCTTCTACTCGCCTCTTTCGTTGAGGCAGGACCGAATAGGCCACGCACTGAGGTGGCACCTAAGTGGACATTCTCCTATTCTTTGATATTGAGATAATATTAGATTCAAATAATTGTTAACAATCACAAATAACGATAAATATTTTTTTTTCATTCACCATCAACGAAGGAGACGAGCAGCAGACCGGCCGAGAACTGTGATCGTCGATTAAAATTGAGCTCAGATACGATTGAATATTTTTAATCATATCTCGGGCACCCATGAAGATTTTTTAAGTTTTCTTGGCTTAAATTAAAGATAAGATTGCAGGCTCGATGTCGTTTAATTTTCAGATTTTTGAAACAATTTTCCTAGGTCGTGCAAAAAGTTGAATTTGAGGTAGAAAATTTGAGAAAATCTTGAATTTTTTTTTTGAACTTCTCAAGTGCTGTACTATTTACAGAAGGTCAAAAAAATATTTGTTGTGTACCAATACACGTGGAATTTCATGAGCTTTCCAACTGTTTTTTGAAAAATGCCCTATCTCTTTTTTTCGCCGAAATATTCTGGTTCGAAGTCAGCAGTGATTTTTAATAGCGCTCACGCGAGTCGTGCGCACAATTTCCGACGGTAGTGTAAGATTACATTTTAAGAAGCAGGAAAAGGAGGTGAAGTCCCTTATCAACATTCGCGGTAGTGAATCCCCGCCAAGTCAAAAATACGTCTATATTTTTTTTTTAAAGAACGCTAGTTATCGTACATGTATTGGATCTCAGCTAATTCTTTACGGAATTGCATCATACCATTTGGAATGAAAATCATGTTTTGGTAGTTATAATGAAGAAGATATACCGGTTGTCACAAAAGTCCTGGGACAGCAGGAAAGATATTCTTCAGGGAGGACACGTTTATTCGTGAAATAATTTTTAACGAGGAATTCAATGGTGACCTTTATTTTAATCTTGACAATGACCTTTAAGGTCATACATAGGTACATTGTAACTTTGGAAGGGGGTTTCCAATAGAAAAAAATTAACCTTGAAATGACCTTGAAGGTAATCGTCAAGGTCATAATGAAGGTCATGACTGAATACGCCTTGTTAAAGATAGTAACTTTGCTCGTTACGAAAATAATGTGAAAAGCTTCTATTCCCAGAGGTATGCAGACCTTTTTTAAGTTTAAATGACCTTAAAGTGACCTTCAAGGTTAAAATGTACCTATGTGAGACCTGGGTACATATTTGAACGTGAAATTTCCCGCTCTATCGATTGCCGTTGTAAAAAGGGGGTTCCAGTTTTTTAAAAGTTGACCTTGAATAAACCTTGAAGGTCATCGTGAAGATCAAAATAAAGGTCACCTTCACATCCCCCGTTGAAAGTTACTTCAAAAATGACCTTGATCTCCCTGAAAAATATCTTGCCTGAGGAAATATTCGGCCATCCCGGGACTTTTGTGACATACTATATATTTCAGGTTTCTTACAACTAACCCACTATCCTTCAGCTTTGGCTTGAATTTTTTTCATTTCAAGTTTAATGATTGCATGAAGGCAAAGGGAAAAGTCTGTCCCAGACTGCCATCCTTTCAGGATTGATGAAACCACTTTTCAAAGTGAATTCCTTATTAAGTTCTAAATAACGTGGATTTCGAGAAGTGAATTTCTTCCATTCAACATTCTTGAATAATAAATTATCTTTTGGAATGGGTTCTCCAGTCCTGGCAAAATTTTCCCAAATTGCAGTCATTTTCTCGACTGTTGGTATTTCAGGATCACCCGTTACGAATTTGGGAAACCGGGAAATGTAGAAAACGTACATCAAATCATCATGATGTACAACACCTGAAAGATAAATATTCTTCTTTTTTTGCCAATTCATTTTACATTTAAGTTTTATTCCAGTTACCGTATCACTTGTGGGTGTTAAATGCGGGCGATGCCCATTTGAACGCCGTCTACCCTCTTGCTCTACCCCCACTACCCAAATCCCCCTCACGCAGCTGAGGGATCGCCAGACTGCTGCCGCCGATCCTTGCCAAATGGAGACCTTTGAACTTGTATGTATGTATGTATGTATGTATGTATGTATTTATGTATGTATGTATGTATGTATGTATGTATACCATTAAGCCATTTCCCTTTCGGGGTAGGCGTGACACTACCCGATTCGGGTAGTGTTTCTAGGTGGATAGTTTCTTGTAGTAAATAACTACAAGTGTGGGCTCACCACACCCACGACACGCCAACAGCACGCAGTTAGTAGTATTCCTGGACGGTCACCCATCCAAGTACTAACCGCACCCAACACTGCTTAACTTCAGTGATCTAACGAGAACTGGTGTTTTGAGCGTAGTGTCGCCGTTGGTAATCAGGGATAAAACACGAAACTTATAATTTCTTTAATTTTGCATTCAACATACCGCAAATCCTAATGTATTACAAATGCTGCAGTCAATTCAATGTTCCATTTAATAAATAAAAGTGATCCACATTCAAGAATCAAAAAAATGTACGATCCCAAATTCATGATCCTGGCAACCGACAAGCGTATTGTTTTTTTTAATGATTTCACCAAAGACAAATTCAGTGTCAAAATGCGTAACTGTCGAAAAATTGTAATACTACGTTTGGATCATGTTAATCAAATGTAATATGAAATGAACATGAACCTCACTCTGCTATAAAGCATTTCAATCCAACTTCAAGGTCAAATGCCCTAGGACTTTCTATATATTCTAGAAATATTATATTCCACATTTACGTTTTTTTGGCGAGTCCAGCGATATGTTCTATCCTCAATATGTTTAAAAATTGAATAAGTGTACTGTTGAAATTTTCTGTTTTGTGAAATGATAATAGATTCAGAAAAATGAGAGAAATCTAGGAAACTCAGTTACAAATTACGTAATTTTCAGTTACAATCTCGAAATTTTATATAATACATTGTAAAAAAAGCCCCTAAGTCACCTTCTTCTCGTCATTGTCCACTATATAGCGCTATTTCTTCACTTTTCGTTAAAAAATATTTTCGAACTTCATTAAATCATAACAAAATATATAAACTAGCAGTTTCATAAATTAGGCTTAGCATTTATACATTAAAATCTCTTAGAAATTCAAAATATTCCTTAGCAATTACAAAAGACCCCAATGGTTTGCGGCAGCAGTCTGGCGATCCCTCAGCTGCGTGAGGGGAAGCTGGGTGTTTCGTGGAAGAAGAAGCAGATAGACCGTGATCAAATGGTCACTGCCCTTGAACCCAATAACAAATCGTATAATATTTTCACAAAATTGACCAAACTTACCAAAAGGTCTACCATCGGACCAGGTTTCGTGACTATATCTTCCCTGGAACATAAAATGGTAATAGTAGACAGGCATATTTGTTGAAGCTGCTAACAAATTCACAAGTCTATGCCCAGAAAATGAAATTACAGCGTCTGAGTAAAGCTGAAACATAAAATATATTTTGTCACATTATCGACAAGTAAAATTTAATGTCCGTAATTTTTTAGTAGTTCTAGAGTTTAATAACTCATTTATTCCTCATTATAAGATTGCATATTTGTATATACTTAAGGGACCGTCCTATACTTGACCAATTTTAGGCTATTCCCCCCCCCCCCTCGTTAATGACCATCGTTTTACCTCCCACGCCCATCCACTATGAAAAGTAACATATTTCAAAATTCTCTTCAAACAGGGGTAATAAGGTGATTTGTCACAAAAGTAGGGGAATAATAAGGACATGCATTTTTCTAAATAATATTATTGTAAATACCATATTGGATTCAACATGGAACACTCCAAATTCCTAAATTCAACCAAACACTTGCATAAATAACTAAATAATTGATATTTCAAGTGAAAAAAGGATTTTCAATAAAAAAAATTGAACTTTAAACCAAATAATTAAATTTTCAGGCTAAAAAGATAAATATTTTTAAAGTCAGTTGCATTCTTAACAAAAAGTTCTTTTTCAACCAAGAAAGACTTTTCTACCATGAAAGATGAATTTTGAATGAAAAAAAACAACATTTTTTAACAAAACAGTTGATTTTTCGACCAAAAAAGATTACCTTATCCAGCTAAGAAAGATTGGTCTCCTATCATGAGAAAAGAATTTCCTGTTCGTTGAAGTGAACGAAAAAAAGGAATTTTTAAGAAAATAGTTGAATCCTCAACCGAATAGATGAATTTTAGATCAAGAAAGATGAGTCTTAAACCCAATAGTTGAGTTTCCAACTAAAAAAAAATATTTATTTAACCAAGAATGAAATCGTCAAATTTTCAGTTTGAGAAATTAATTTATGATAAAACTAATTTTAAACCAGTGGAGTTCCGTCAACAAAAGCTAATTTCAAACCAATCATTAAATCCTTAACCAGAAAGATTAATTTGTAACAAAAAGATTAATTTTCTTAAGAAAAGAACGCATTTTCAACAAAATACATGAATTTTCAAACAAATAGTTCAATTTTCAACTTGTAAATGATGAGTTTCCAAACAAAACTAGAATAGTTGAATTTTCAAATGAAAAATAAAAAAAATTGTTAACCAAAAAAAACGAAACGTCAACAGAAAAGTTAAATTTCCTACCAAAGAGGCGAATCTTGAAAAAATTAATGTTAGGCAATGTAGTTCAAATGAAGAGATGGATCGAAGAACGGGACGTGCGGTCGATCGCCCCTGAACGTTATGCAATCTCCCGACAATTCGCCCTTGTCCCGTTCGCCCGTGTTTACATTAAAAAAAAAGGTACAAATCGTTCATTCACAGAGAACTTTTGGTGAGGAAGTTGTTCCGTATGGATTAACGAATAAATCTGCGCAAGCAGCATATTATTTCGTTTTGTATATCACAAGATATCTTTGACGTAAGTTTGTACAATTTTCAACATTTTTCATACACAACCTACCCAGCTAACACAGTTACTAGTCCGAATAGTCACATAATTGTAACAAGATTTAGAAAACCAGTCACTGGTGACTTCCCTGCTGGTCACCCAGTGACAATATATTTCCCATTCAAAGTAGTGACAAATTACAAGCGAAGCAGGTAACATTATCCCGCCATTGTAATCACATGCTTGTAACAAAGTGATGTTTGGAAACGCAACGTGCAATGACAGCTTAACCTCAAAATATACATCTCGTTTCGGAATTATAATTATGAATACTTTTGCAAAAATGTTGGAAAGGGACATAATGACATAATTAAAGAATGTTGAAAGCAATACATTTTTGAAGGATGTTTGGTAATTATTTAAACAATCTTGATTTGCTTAAACAATTTTTTCCCCCTGTAAAGCGTGACAAATTATTACTTTCTGGAATTAATGACACAATTAAAGCAATCCCAGATAACAATACGTGCCGGCACGCGATCGGCCCGACGGGCTGGAGACCAGCGTGCCTGCTAAATGCACGCGACAGGCCGGCAGAGTCGGAATGCGACCGAAAGGCGGACAACGGCAGGCAACGGTCCGGCACATTAGATGCCCGTCGGGCTTGCGAGCGGCGAGGAACGACGGGCCTGCGATTTACACGACCGCTGCAGGCTGATAGTGCGAGTAGTTTGGGATCAAAAACGCGCATGCGCGTTTTGGATCAGCTGTTCTTGTCGTGTTCCATCTCGTGTGGCGTTCACACCCGTGAATTTTCGCTCGGATGTGTGCGATTTGCAAACAATAATTGTTATTCGTTCCAGATGAAATAGAAGAATAAGTAATCCACTTGTAAATGGAGTAATCCACTTGGAAAACGGAGTAATCCACTTGTATAACGGAGTTATACCTTTCATCGTTTGCGGTTTTTGGTATTGTTTTGGCTGTGTGTGGAACAAAAAATTTGTTAGTAATTTTTTGCTGTCGGTGTCCTTCAAATCAACAAAATTAGCAAATAGCACGAAAGGTAATGAAATTCTGCGTAATAATATAAAGTTCAAGCTGAAAGAAAAATGTCAATATTATAAAAAGGTATTTTTATAATATTGACATTTTTCTTTCAACTTGGACTTATTATACGCAGAATCTCGTCATTACCTTTCGTGATATTTGGAAATTTTTATTTTATTCACATAAGAAAAGATTTTTTTAATTTTAATCTACTCGCACACTCAGCCTGCATTTTACCGGACCGTCAGGCATGCAGTTCGCTAGACAGCGTCGCTCCCGCTTGTCGGGCGGGCATATAGACATCAATGGTGTGCACATTAAGGTGCATATCTGCCGGCAAGTCGGTCCGATCGATCGGACCGCGGGCCGGCAGATCGCTTGCAATCGGCGGGCATTTTGCTATCTGGGATTTAAGAGTCATATTTTTTTCTACAGAATATTAAGCTATTTTTAAAATAACTCATATTTTTTTAAGCAATTTTTGTTTGTTCAAAAATGTTTGTTGATGCTTATTACCCGAAATTCATTTGAAAATTAGTCAGTTTAACGAATTTATGATCTGAAAAAATAACTACTCATAACAGACTGCAAAAATGGTTTATATTAATGATTATTAATTGTTTAAATGATTTCAAAGTATCTTAAGCAAAGAAATATTATTCTTAAAATTCGTTAATTGTGTCATTAATTGCTGAAAAGAATAAATGTTCTCGATTTGTAGAGAAAAAATTTTTTAAACAAATAAAAATTATTTAAAAAATTGCTAAATATTCTGTAGAAAAAAAATATTACTCTTAAATTGCTTTAATTGTGTCATTAATTCCAGAAAGGGAAAAATTGTTCAGACAAGTCAAAATTGTTTAAATAATTACCAAACATCCTTCAAAAATGTATTGCTTTAAACATTCTTTAATCGTGTCATTATTTTCAGCAAATAATAACTTTTTACAGTTTTAGGGAGAAAAAATTGTTTAAACAAATGAAAATTGTTTAAATAATTACCAAATAAGTTAAACAAGAACTACTACTCTTGATATTCATCAACTTTGTACGATTTATTCTAAAAAATAATAACTTTTCACGATTTACAGAGGGGAAAAAATTGTTTAAACAAATACTAATTGTTTAAAGAATTTAAAATTATTTAAAATATAATTTAAAACTCGTCACTTATCGATTAAAAATAATTCATGTTGAGATTTTTTTTTAAAATACCGTCTTTAGCCTGAATTTGATAGAAAACTGCTATTTTGCATTTTTTTAGGCATTTTCCGGGCACAATTAAAGGGGTTCAGGTGTGTCAAAATTAAAAGCTATTGGATAGAAATTATTCCTTAAATACTCCTCAAGAGGTGACAATACTTTAATTGACAAAAAATGTATAACAAGTACTTGTTTTTTCCATTTTTTTGAAAATCGAGCTTTTCCCATTTAAAACCCCATGTTAATTACTTTGTTTTCGACAAATATTTAAGAACGTACGCCATGACATGGCGTGCCCAACACCCGTGAGTCTGAGCTCTACGTTTTTAATTATTTATCGAAAAGTAAGGGAGATCCCATTTTTATATTCAAGGGACTTTTAGAGCACATTGTAAGCTATCCATAAAAATTTTTTTTCATTAAAAATAGATTTTTTTCTAATTTAGTTTCAAATTGTGTTTTTAAGAAATACAACAAGTTTTTGAATCTTTTCGAAAAATATTTCTTTAAAACTGCGTCTGATTGCAAATACTTAAAAAGCTTCATCGTAATAATATTAAAATCATCAACGCTTAATAGAAATTACTAATAATAAATAACATTCTTCAGATGGTTTGACGTGAAATTTCTTGAAAGTTAATTTTATGAAATAAAAATTAAGTTTTTTGCAATATTTTGTTTTTTTCTTCGCTATTTAGTTATTTAAAAAATTCTCCCCTTAAATCCTTCAAAATTAATTAGTCATACAATACTTGTAGTAATTTTTATGTGTAATTTTGATAATTTCATCGTTAATTATAGTTTAAGAAACGTATGCGCTACAAGCAAAAATATAAACAAAATTTTCCAAAATCAAGGTAAAAGCTATTTACGTTTGCACTTTTAAATTGTGCGGGAACTCACAGAGCCAATGAATGCCTATTACTTGCGCATGCGCACGAAGTTTTTCGTCCAGTAAGATCGCTGCCGGCTGTTACCACCATGTTACTAGTCTGACAGGGAACGGTTGCAAACAAGCCTCCCTAGTAAACTACGGCGATTATGCCGTTACCTGCTAGGAGACTGACATACAAGTAACAATTCCTCTGATAACATGTGATCATTCAGGCACCTTTCAGGATGGTAACAGGTTAGCTGGGTATGCTTATATGCAGTAACGGCAACTGTTTTCTCAGCGCGCATCATTTCGTTTTACTAAGCTCGTGATATCTTGTGATATACAAAACGAAATAATATGATGCTTGCGCCGATTTATTCGCTAATCCCTACGGAACAACTTTCTCACTGGAAGTTCTCTGAGAATCAACGATATGTACCTTTTTTTGGGCGATCCAAACGCACGTCCCATTCTTCGATTCGTCCCTTCAAATGTAAACTAAGTCACTTAATTTCCAAGTTCAAAAGATGAATTTTTAATCAAGACGATTAATTTTCTACCACACAAGATAAATTTTCAACAAAATTCTTGAATATTTAAACCAAAAAGACAAATTATCTACAAAGGAGTTGAATTTTCAACCCAAAAACATAATTTTACAATAAAAAAGTTGATTTTCAACCTAATAATTCCACTAAAATTATGAACCTTCAACAAAATTTTTGTTTTAAATAGTCGTTCAACTTTAACCCATATCATTGATTTTTCAACCAAAAAATATGAATCCTCAATAAAATATAAGATAGACGGATTGTCAACGGAAAAGACAGATTTTCAACAAAATAGTTGAATCTTTAACCAAAACAGATAATTTTTCAACTAAAAAGTTGCATTATTAAATTAAAGGATGAATTTTTAGCCAAGAAGATAATTTTCTAAAAAAAAAGTGTTCAATAAGTATCTAAATTTTTAACCAAATATTTGAAATTTCAACACAAAAAGATCGAATTTTAACCAAAAATGAAAAAGTTACATTTTTAGCTGAAAAGTTCATTTGTAACAAAAAAAAAAACGGATTTCTAACAAAGTTGTGACATTTTCAACTAAAATTATGAATCTTCAAAAAAAATTAATTTTTGACATAAGAGTTCAGCACTCAACCCAAAAGGTGTTTTCTTTTTCTTTAACTAAGATGATTAATTTTCTAAAAATGGAATAGTTACATTTTCAACCAAAGAGATGAATCTTCAGCCAAAATAATAAATGTTTCACAAAGCAGATCAACATTCAACCAAGTAGTTGAATTTTTTACAAATAAAATATGACTTTCCTATTTTGCATTTTCAACAAAATAATGTAATTTTTAATGAAATAGTAGAATTTTCAATCAAATGAGGTTAATTCTGAACAAAAAATATAATAGTATACTTTTCAAACAAAAATATTTGCATTTTTTATTGGGTTCTATTAATTCAGTTTGTATTTGAGCAAAAAAGAACAAGGAAAAGAAGGGAAACGGGGAAGTTTATTAAAAAGAGGGAGGAAAAGAAGAATTCTTGAAAAAGGGAGAAGGTGTTAAGAGTATTTTTTTATATGTCCCGAATATTTTTCATGAAATGTGACACTTACATTTGATATTCCGTCAATATTTTCCAAAGTGGCTGTGCCGTTCAAGTAGGCCTTTTTCAGTTCATGACTAATATAGTTAGTTCTGGAAGTATTTCGCTCAAATTGGAAGCTTATGGGCGCAATATGATCCCAATCTGAGTTCCACTGTTCAAAAAGAGAGAAATTTCCTTTGGCAGCTTCCTCTACTGGCACTGTAAATTTATAAATATCAATGTAAATAATATCTTCCTAAATAATAACACTAAAGAAAAATTTGAAATTTACGAATTGCTGCCCCGAATTCATCTTTATTAACTCCCCCAATGAAAGGAACGTGTGCAACTTTTCCTTGTCTTATCAAATCTACTGGCTCAGCAGTAAGAAATCTTTCAACCCCAGGAACTTCCGGTTCAACTACTGGTGTCCATTTGATGACCGGATCGCCGTACCACTCCTAAAATAAATTAAATATGGTTAGAATTTATATTTAATATTAAAATTACTTTAAACAGGGTTGCTACAAAATCCCAATTTCGAAATTATCTGACTTTCCACAACTTTTCCATGACCATTATAATTTTTTTTTTCAGGGACAACAGTCATAGAGAGTTTGATAATCTTTAATTTCAGTTGATCGGAAATACATAAACTTCATAGCCCAAAATACTCTCCAAATGGGATGAAATTGTGTTTTTTTCACGGAAATAGGGTAATAAAAGGAGAATAAAATTAATGCATAAGTACCATTTTGAAAGATTTGAGTTTTCAAGTTAAAAAGTCGAACGTTTTAGAAAACAGTTGACTGCCAAGCCCTAAAATATTAATTTTTACCCATAAATATAATTTACAACCAAATATTTTAATTTTTAACAGAAAAAAAATATTAATTTTGGACGAAACATTAGCGTTTACAACCAAACAGTTAAACTCTCAAATAAAAGAGACCAGTTTTCATCAAAATAGTTGAATTTTCAACCTACAAAGATAAATTTTCAAACAAAAGGTTGAATTTAAAAATATGTATACAATAATACTTATTAACCAAACAGTTGCGTTGGTTATAAAAAAAGAGAATATTTCAAGCAAAATAGACGAATTTTCAACAAAATAGTTAAATTTGTAACGAAATTGTTGAATATTCAACCTACAAAGACGATTTTTGAAGCAAAGTGTCGAATTTTCAGAAAAAAAATAATAATGATAAATAAATAAACTCCAACTAAGAAAAGTTTCATTTTCAATCAAATAGATAAATTTCCAGTCCAAAAGAACGAATTTTCTGTTCAAAAAGACGAATGTTCCACACAAAAATTCAATTTTTGACCAAGAAAGATAACTTTTTAATAAAATAGTCGTATTTTCAACATACTAATTAAATTTTTAACAAAATCATTTAATTTTCAACAGAAGAGTTGAAGTTTTAACTAAATAGTGGAATGTTCAACCTATAAAGATTTATTTTTAACCCAATAGTTGAATGTCATCAAAATAAAAGAATTTTCGACCAAAAATATAAATTTTCAACGAAGAAGAGTAATTTTCTACCAAAGCATGAATTTTCATCAAATACATGAAGTTTTAACAAAATAGTGTGAATTTCAACTAAATAATTTAATTTTCAACCAACAAGATGAATTTTTCAACTGAAATTATAATTCTTAAAAAAAATTCAATTTTATCGAATTAGTTCAAGTCTCAATCAATAAGTTGAATTTTCAATAAAAAATGATTAATTCTTAACGAAAATTTCAATAGCTGATATTTCATCGAAAAGAGGTTTTAATTCTAAATGAAAAATAGTTCAATTCTACAAGAGAAGATAAATTTCTAAAACAAATTGAATAATTCTCTACAAAACTGTTGAATTTTTGAACTCAAAGTATGAATTTACAACCAAAAAGTAAAGTTTCTAACAAATAATTGTATTTTCTAACAAAGTTATAGTTCTTTCTACCCAAAAAGGCAAGTTTTCAACCAAATAGTTGAATTTGCAACTAAAAACGATTGATTTTCAACCAGAAATAGAATAGCAAAATTTTCAGTTAAAAAAATTAACTTTGAACTAATGAAATGAATTTTTACAAAATAGTTCAACTTTCAATCACGTAGTTGAACTTTCAACCAAAAAGGATGCTTTTTTTTCAAAAATGTAATAGTTGAATTTTTAACTTGTAAACCAATAATTTTTCATGGCTATAAAGAAGTTGAAAAATAACAAAGCCGCGGGCATCGACGACCTACCGTCAGAACTGATACAAAATGGAGGCCCTGGCCTCACAAGACAAATTATTAAATTAATACGCGCAGTTTGGAAAACAGAACGCATGCCGGAAGAATGGAATACCTCTATCGTTATTCCCATCTTTAAAAAAGGCGATAAAACTGACTGTAACAATTATCGGGGAATTTAACTTGTATCTTCGTGCTACAAGATCCTGTCTAGTGTAATCCTAAGTAGACTGACTCCTTTTGCCGAGGAAATCATTGGGGATTACCAGTGTGGATTCCGCTGAAACCGATCTACAAGCGATCAAATGTTTACAATTAGGCAACTGCTAGAAAAAAAATGGGAATTTAAAGAAGTAGTGCATCAGCTATTTATCGATTTCAAAAAAGCTTACGACTCTATTATACGCGCACGAATGTACTGGATCCTAGAGTTCTTGGGTGTACCAAGAAAATTGGTTAGACTTATCGAAATTTGCTTAAGCGGCAGTAGGGGTAGAATACGCGTAAACGGTAGTTTATCTGAAGAGTTCTCGATCCGCGATGGCCTGAAACAGGGCGATGCACTTTCGTGCGTCCTTTTTAGCTTGGTTTTAGAATACGTGGTTAGGCAAGTGCAGGCGAATCCGACCGGTGCTACCCTCAATGGGATAGTACAAATTCTTGGATATGCGGATGATCTCGACATACTAGGGGATGATAAAGAAACGGTAGCAAAAAATGCAGAAATCTTGATCACAAAAGCCAAAGATATTGGCTTGGAGGTTAGCGAAACGAAAACAAAATATATGACCGTCGCCAGATCCGAACAAAGTAATCAAGACGGGGATCTAACAGCCGGAAATATGAAATTCGAAAGGGTTAGCGAGTTTAAATACCTCGGGTCTATTATAACTAGCGAAAATAAGATTAAAACGGAAATCAACGCGCGGCTGCACGCTGGCAATGGGTGCTATTATGCAGCAAACACACTATTAAAATCGCGATTGCTATCTAGAAACACCAAAGTAAGAATCTACAAAACAATAATAATGCCGGTCGTCATGTACGGGTGCGAAACGTGGGCGCTGACGAAAGGAGAGGAGAATAGGTTTAGAGTTTTTGCCCTAGTAGCAAGATAATTGCAGACTGGCGCAAGCTGGGCGCCAGAAAAAGAAGAATCTGTTTGCAGCCTGGCGCCCGGCTGGTTCCGCTTTGGCGTGCCGTTCTGGCACCAGAGTCTGGTGTAGCAGATCCTGGCCCAGACTGGTCATGATATACACCAGACAAAATTAGAATAACGTAAAATGGTACTAAACAGGTTTCTGCAATAGTTTTACTCTATATTTGAGCCCTTTCTGGGAGAATATTCTGCGGAGACGTAACAACATTAGACATATTGAAATATTAAAAACATAACCTGTTGTCGTATAAGCTTGCATGCTTGCATGTTTGGTCATACTTGTGAATCGTGCAAATTTCCGATTGCTAGATTTAAAATTTCATTAGTTATATCCTACATTAATTACTAGTGTTTAAACTAAATACCAGAATCTGGTTCCTTTATTCACCAGATTCTGTTTTTCGTCTGGTCTGATCATTTCTCCCGCCAGTCTGGTCAACTATAGGGAGCAGATGCTGAGACAGACTCTGGCGTCTGTCATACAAGGCAGACGTTGCTACTAGGGTGAGAATAAAGTACTTAGAAAAATCTATGGTCCAAAAAGGGACGAAGAGACCGGCGAATGGAGAAAACTGCACGATGATGAGCTGCATGCTCTCTACGGATCAGCAAATATTAATAGAGTAATGAAAGCGCGTAAACTAAGATGGGCGGGGCATGTAGCAAGAATGGGAAATGAAAGAACAGTGGCGCAAGTTTTAAGGGGGAGACCGAATGGAAGAGACCCTTAGGCAGACCGAGAAACAGATGGGAGAAAAATGTAAGGGATGATTTAAAAGAACTAGGACATGATTACTTAAACTGGATGGAGGATGCACAGGATAGAGATGTGTGGCGGTCTCGGGTAGATGAGGCAATGAACTTTCGAGTTCGAACTGCTAATCTATAATAATAATAATAATAATAATAAACCAATATTTTTTCAGCCAGAAATGGGATTGCTTATTTTTCAGTTAAGAAAATTAATTTTAAACTAAAAAAACACGAATTTTCAACAAGATAATTGAATCTTCAACCAATAAAATGAGTGTTCAACAAAGTAGTTCAAATTTCAACCTAGCAGTTCAATTTTCGACCCAAACAGAATACTTTTGAACTAATAATTGAAGTTCCGACATAATAATTCAACCAAATAGCAGAGTTGTTAACTGAAAATTGTTGACAAAAATATCAACCAAAAGCGCACTTGAAACTGGATTTGTGCATTGTCACGGTTATGGCATTTGACACAAATCTAGGGACTCCGAACGTAAACAGGCAGGGCCGAATGAACGATTCCTGTTGGATTTGGAAGCATGACGCAACCTGATGAAACTAACACGGTGAGAATACGGTCCTCAGGTTGTTTCTCACGCTTGAATGAAAAAATCTTTCCGTCTCGGCCATATGGCCCTTCTGATCTCCAAACTGCCGAGCGGCATCAGTTCTCGGAACGCACAAATTAAGTTGACGTAAATCCAGGTTCCAGTCTATATGGAAATTCTTATTGGGTTCTAGTAATTCAGTTCGCATTCAAGCGGAAACACTAGAGATAGGAAAAAAAGGGAATGTTCCTTGGAAACACGGCAAAAAGGAGAATTCTTCAAAAACGAGAAAAGGGGAAAGGAGAGGAAAAGGGGAAATAGTTGTGAAGTCTGAAATTTCCTGTTTCTTTCAGGTTTTCTCTGATTTTCCTTGACTATTCATTACCAGTTTTGAATTCACTGTTTCTCCCTGACTTTCCAGAATTCGCTCACCTGTAGCAACCCTATTATAGAAAGACTTTTCAATTAAATAAATTTTTTAAATACAATACTGACGTTGAATGCACTAAAGGTATTTGCGAAGTCTGTAGCCGATTTAGTCCGCAAACAATTGACTATATTTTCGACAGTATCTGAATGACAATTCAGTACTTCAGCTTGCTTGATTGCCAGATTTTTCTGATTTGTTCCGAGTTTTTGTTGATATGTGGCAGAACCGCTCATGGCAATAGCTCTATGGAATAGACCCCTTGACATTGGAGACACTAAATGCAAAGAAACACTCCAGGCTCCTGCACTATATCCAGTAATTGTCACACAATCAGGATTTCCACCGAATGTTGCTATGTTTGACTTTATCCAGCGTAAGGCTGTAACTTGGTCCTTGAGACCCATATTTCCCAGCAATTTTGGATCGTCGGCACTCAGGAATCCTACAATTCAGTTATTTTCATTGAAAAAAATGAATCGAACATT
>CAKNXH010061524.1:113623-125068 GCA_932178445.1 Andricus quercusramuli
CGAATACATTTTTTTCGTGAATTAATAAGGTAGTGCAACGCTGAACCAATCAGTTAAATTTTCAACGAAAAAAGTAATAGTTGATATTTTATGCAAGAAAAGTTTTTCATATAAAATCCAAATTGAACCAAACGGATGAATTTCCAACAAATAGTTGAATCTTCAACCAAAAGAGATTTTCAACCAACAAAATGAATTTTCAACACAAAAGATTTATTTTCTACCAAAAACATACATACTTAACAAAGCACATACTTTTTTTAACCAGTTATTCGAATTTTCAACCAAAAAGATAAATGGAATATACTAGTTTTCGTTTAAACAACTTAATTTATAAAGAAAAGGATTTTCTACCAAATTGTGAAATTTTTAAGCCAAAATACGAATTTTCCACCCAAGAATATGAATATTAAAAAACATGAATTTTCAACTAGAGGAATGAATAAAATTTAATAATAGTTCTAACAATTATTTTAATTTTTTCAACCGAAGAGATGAATTTTTATTTAAGAGCAATTATATTTAATTTTTAAAAACTTAAGTTACCGCAAAATAATTGTATCCTCAACGAAAACAAATTATATTTAAACGAAATAGTTGCAGATTTAACTAAAAAAATTGACATTCTACAAAGAAAGAGAAATTTTAAGCAAATAACATACATCTTTAACGAAATAGTTGAATTTTCAACCATATAGTTGCATTTTTAAACTAATTAATAATAATATTAATAATTAATTTATTTAATTTAATTTTCATTTATTTTTCACCCAACAAAATTTTCAAGAAAGGAGCCCTTGAAAATTCCTTCGGATTTCTAAAATTCTCTCAGGTCTTCAAAATTCTTTGGAATCGTTTCAAATTATTGAAATCTATTAACGACTCCTGGGAATATTTTAGAATATCCTGAAATATTTCAAATGCTTTGGAGTCGTTTCAAATATCCTGACATTTTTTTAAATGTGTAAAATATTTTTTGGTATTTTTAAAAAATACCCGAAAACCTGCCAATTTCTTCGAAATCCCTTAAAATTATTGAAATCAATTTGAATTTCATTGAAATCTATTAAAATAATCTAAAATATTTCAAATCCTTTAAAATCCCACTAAGTTACATAGATCAATAGATAACTCCTTGGAATTTTTCAAGACACCCTCAAATACTTGATATCTTTTAAAATCTTTTGAAATCCCTTGAAATGTTCTATTGTTCATGAAAATTCCTTGGAATTTTAAAAATACCCTGAAAACTTTCAAATATTTTGAAATGACTTCAAATTATTAAAATCTATTTGAATCACCTTGATATATTTTAAATATTTTGAAATTTTTGATAGCTTTAGAAAATTCTTTGGAATTTTGAAAATACCATAAAATCTTTCAAATATTTTTAAATTACTTCCAATTATTGAGCTCTATTATCGATTCCTAGGAATCTTTTTAAATACCCTAAACTATTGCAAATGCTTTGGGGTCGTTTAAAATACCCTGCAATTTTTTAAACATTAAAATTTTTTTTTTCAATTTTAGAAAATACCCGAGGATTTTTCAAATTCTTCGAAATCCCTTTAAATTATTAAAATCAATTTCAAGTTCCTTGTAATCTTTTAAAATACTCTGAAATATTTCAAATCCTTTGAAATCCCATTAAATAACTTAAATCAATAGATAACTGATAGTAATTTGTTAAGACACCCTGAAATACTTGATATCCTTCAAGATCTTCTGAAATTCCTTTGAAATGTTCTATTGCTCATGAAAATTCCTCGAAATTGTAAAAATAGAGGGTAAATAATGTATTCATAATTTAATATATTGTATGTGTACGAATAATTTAACAGTAAATATAATCTAATAATAAAACAACATGAAAATAATATTCTCCTATATTATAATACAAAAACTGTCAAATAAGTAAATTTACAAAAATCGGGGTACGCAGGCCCGAACTGGCCATATGGAATTTGGGAGATTTCCCTGTGGATCGCGAGCCTTGAGGGCCGCCGAGGGCATACCAAAAAAGAAGAGTGCAGACAATATCGTTTTTTTTCTCTCTACTAGTTAAAAAATTAGTATCATGCTGCTGTCGATAATAATAATAATTGATAATATGATATCATCATACTATATTATTATTCATATTAAATCAATTGTGAAATACTCTTAATTTGAATGTCAGTACAGTATATTATTCATTCCAATAACTTAAATCAAACACAGGCGCCCTTTAGGGGCCCCGTAGGAGCCCTTCTCTTAAATGGGGTTGTAGGCGGGCGACCCCCGCTGGAACCCTACTAGAAAATCTTGTAGGGCCCTTATGGCCATAGCGTTACTTTCTAGATGGGGGAACGACTAGTTTTCCTCACTAGAGTCCGATTAGAGATAGGGAAAACTCGTCGCAGCCCCACTAGAGCTCTATCGAAATTTCTGCACGGGATGATTTCATCAAATCATTTGTGTTAACATACCTAAGGAACCGAGTCGATAGTTCACTGTAACCAACAAGACATCCTTGTCCAGTAAATATTCAGGTCCAAATTGATCACTTTGTCCAGACAACGAATAAAACCCCCCAGGGTGGAAAAATACTATCACGGGTCTCTTTACTAGGTGATCTTTATTTGGCAACTAAAAATAGTAACAAATAATTATTGAATAAGAAAATAAAGAAAAATTAAATTTTAAACCAATTATTCCAAAATAAATAAATTGCATTCAGCAAATTCTCTTGTTTATTATGTTATAATACCTTTGTTGTGTAAATATTCAATCGAAGACAATCTTCAGACGTCAAATTCAAAAAAGGTTGAGGACAAGCTGGACCTTCAACAGAAGCATCAAAGATTCCCTTCCAGGGTTTCACCGGTACAGGTGGCTGCAAGCAATCACTTTATTATTCTTAAATCAATTATTATTTTTTCATACAAAAAATATATAAATTAATTTAACTAACTGGATATCCTTAGTCAAAATGCTACTAATTATTTTTTTATCAGAACTACATTCTGATCTAAGACATTTTAAATATTAACTTAATTTATTTTTATTTTGCCGATAAATATATTGAAAAGTGTAAATAAATGAGGGAACTTGCTTAATTTATTAATCCAACCTATAAAAGTTTGAATTAATATCGGACCCTACCTGAAAACGCAGGGTTCCAACAGGAGGTTCACCAAATCTCACACCCCGAAAAGAGTAGATCCTTTTGCCCAGTCTGGTTTCCAAAAACGATCCTTTTAATTTTCCAAGGGCACTTATCTCAAGTGTCTCAGTTTGAGCGAAAATGTAATCAAAATTGACAAGTGCAGCAAAAATGCACAACCCAGTCAAGAAAAATTGTCCCATGTTGGACAAATTATTAATAGCAACTTTCTATTCCAGCAGTATTTTATTGGAATTATTAGTTTTTAAAATATGAAAAGTAAATTTTAATGAAAAACATCTACTCGATGCGTGAACTGGGTCCCCGCTCACGCAATACTGATCGCTTAAGTGATTCATGTTAAATAAATACTCTGTCAAACGAGGAAACTATATCCAATATCCAGTAATGTATAATATCTCCGCATAAGGAAACAAAAACGTAGAATGTAAGGCAAAAGTATTCTTGACTGGTTAAAAATTGAAAAAGATAAAAATAATTTTAATCAATAAATAATGAAGTCTGTTCTATAAATTCAAACATTTTTTTTTTTAAAACGAATACAAATGTACAAATAAGGATTATTATTGACTCTCACAAAAGTGCACATTATTTTCTATAGTGCAGACTTGTACATAAAATTCAAGTTCAAATTCAAACGCATAAACATGATGACGCACAGGTCTGCAAATACATAACAGTACATGGAAATAAAGAAAAATATCTCCAAAAAAAGATTCCATAGAAAAAAAAAATTACTGCCTATTTTCCTCGTTCTCAGAGGAAAAGTCTACAGATCACGGTTCGCCAGAAGGAAGTTTAAATGAAAAAGGTTTGTTGCATTGAAATTCATATTTATTATGATTTTTCGATGTACTAGGAATATTCTGATCTACTTTTCAAAATCAGTTCACGTGGCCAATTTATTAAAAATAGCATTTTAATAAAAAAATATCGTTTTACGAGTATCATTATCTATTCATTATATGAATATAATATCAAATGAGAAGATAATTATCTATAATTAGAATGACATTAAAATCAATGTTATTTGACATATTTATAAGAATTAAAAAAAATCATGACATAATAATTACTCGTTTAACAAATAACGCAAGTTATTGCCCGTGTATTTGGTGTGATGTCACGGAACCTAATTTAGGTTCATGTGGTACTTTGAGAACATCAGCTTTTTGTCTTTCTAATTGATGTAATCATGATTATGATAATCATGATAATGATTGATGTAATCATGGAAGAGTCAACAAAAAGATTGAAGCTTTCAAAAATGGTGTAAATCCACTTTTGTTTTGTTCAGATGAATATCAATCAATTTTTAATGTAATTCCTCCTCCAGAACTGCATACGTCTTCAATTTTTTGATGTCATATGAAATCCTGGATTACACTTAAAAAAATAACAATTTTCGGAATCCTTTGCGCAAAATTGTTTACTGATACGGTTAGTATCACATAATATTTCACAATACTAGCACTAGTGGTATTTATATTTATACATTTATATTAGTATTTACAATAAGAACTTTTTTCTTGTGTTTTTTTTTAATTGATTACATATACTTATTTGGTTTAGATATGGCGAAAATTCCGTATTTTGCATTCATCGATATTGTTAATTGAAAAAAAAAAATATTGTGTAACTCAATATCGTTGGGATTGAAGAACATAAGAAATTCTATAGTTCCACTATTTTTCTCTTTATGTCAGTAAGAATCCAGAATGTCCTACAATCAATGATAATACATTTTTCAAGGTAGGTTGTCAAATGTTTTTATGCTTTACTAAAATATTTATAGATCCATTCAAATTATATCAAATAATATAATCACTGAATGGTTATTACATTTGGGTCCGTTGGTTTCTTTAACTTTAAGTCTTTTAGGTTTCTTCATATACATGATCTAAAAAAATGAAAATATTACAGTAACTTCAGAATTACACCGGAAGAAGTAAAGAAATATTCCTTACTATGCATAAATCTTACAAAAGTATGTATAGTTTTGTTTTATATCAGATTTTGTATCAGAACTCCAACGCAGAGACTTTTAAACTATTGAAACTTATTATGACTTTGGTAGAGATTGAGAATTGTTTAAATACAAGTTCATAATCTTTTTTTTACTCCACGTATATCGATGTATTTTGATGCGTTGTTTACGAATATTACATTTCTAAATATTTTTCTTGAATTCTTCGTCTTTACTAAAAAGGTTTCAAAAAGTTATATTATCCATAGACAATTTTTCAAAAATTTTTTATTCGCGGAGCCTTAATAGGTTTAAGAGCTCAAACAAAATTCGTAACACAGAAAAAACTAAGTGTAAACTTTACCCGGATTTCGGGGTAAAGATTACCTGCAACAAAAATTACCCCATGTGGGTAAACCTTACCCGCACATCTCGGTATTTTTCTGGTCTTACCCACGCTTGTGGGGAACTTTTGACAGTTCTAGCGATTCGGCAAAACAACCTTTATGAAGCCGCACTTATCCGATTTGCCTGTTACACCAACCATTAGCTAAGTTCACTTTACCGATTCAGAGTTAGTGGCTTCCAATTTTAAAGACGGTGGTGACAACTTTCATGAGAACAAAAGACAGTTTCTGCCCATCGAGGGTAATATTTGTGTTTTACCAATACGAACAGGTAAAAATACGAAATTACCTGTAACACTATTTACCCTAAGTATTTTCTGTGAACATATATCTGAACAAAAAGTGGTAGACTTTTCCTCTGAGAACAAGGAAAATAGGAAGTAATTTTTTTCTCTGGAATCTTTTTTTGAGATATTTTCCTTCATTCCCATGTACTGTTATGTATTTGTAGACCTGTGCGTCATCACGTTTATGCTTTTGAATATCGAACGAGGATAAACATTATTATCTAACCCAGTAAAGTTAGAAAATATCTATGACAATTTTGTGGCAATTTTATGTACAAGTCTGCACTACAGAAAATGATGTGCACTTTTGTGAGAGTCAATAATAATCCTTATTTGTACATTTGTATTCATCTTTAAATAAGAAAAAATGTTTGAATTTGCAAAACAGACTTCAATATTTATTGATTAAAAAATGCATTTCTTATTCAATGCTTTTACTCACATGTTTTTTAATTTGACCCTGATTAAAAATAATTATTATCTTTTTCAATTTTTAACCAGTCAAGAACACATTTGCTTTACATTTTACGTTTTTGTTTCCTTATGCGGAGATGTTATACATTACTGGATATTGGACATAGTTTCCTCGTTTGAGAGAGTATTTATTTTACTTGAATCACTTGAGCGCTCAGTAATGCGCGAGCGGCGACCCAGTTCACTCATCGAGTAGATGTTTTTCATTAAAATTTACTTTTCATATTTTAAAAACTAATTATTCCAATAAAATACTTCTGGAATAGAAAGTTGCTATTAATAATTTGTCCAACATGGGGCAATTTTTCTTGACTGGGTTGTGCATTTTTGCTGCACTTATCAATTTTGATTACATTTTCGCTCAAACTGAGACACTTGAGATAAGTGCCCTTGGAAAATTAAAAGGATCGTTTTTGGAAACCAGACTGGGCAAAAGGATCTATGCTTTTCGAGGTGTGAGATTTGGTGAACCTCCTGTTGGAACCCTGCGTTTTCAGGTAGGGTCCTATATTAATTATAACTTTTATAGGCTGGATTAATAAATTAAGCCAGTTCCCTCATTTATTTACACTTTTCAATATATTTATCGGCAAAATACAAATAAATCAAGTCAATATTTAAAATGTCTTAGATCAGAATGTAGTTCTGATAAAAAAATGATTAGCAGCATTTTGACTAAGGATATCCAGTTAGTTAAATTAATTTATATATTTTTTGTATGAAAAAAAATTATTAATTTAAGAATAATAAAGTGATTACTTGCAGCCACCTGTACCGGTGAAAGCTTGGAAGGGAATCTTTGATGCTTCTGTTGAAGGCCCAGCTTGTCCTCAACCTTTTTTGAACTTGACGTCTGAAGATTGTCTTCGTTTGAATATTTACACAACAAAGGTATTATAACATAACAAATTACAAGCGAATTAGCTTAATATTAATGATTTATTTTGGAATAATTGGTTTAAAATTTAATTCGTTTTTTTATTTTCTTATTCCATAATTATTTGTTACTATTTTTAGTTGCCAAATAAATATCACCTAGTAAAGAGACCCGTGATAGTATTTTTCCACCCTGGGGGTTTTTATTCGTTGTCTGGACAAAGTGATCAATTTGGACCGGAATATTTACTGGACAAGGATGTCTTGTTGGTCACAGTGAACTATCGAGTCGGTTCCTTAGGTATGTTAACACAAATAATTTGATGAAACCATTTAATTATACTATTCTAAGGTCTGAAATGATGCAGCTATTTATAAGAATCCAAATTCTAAGGCTTTTAAATTTACATACCAAAGTTCAATAATCGAACTTCAATGTGCGTTAATTAATGTTTGCGAGATCTCAAAAAGTTATTTTGGAATTCCAGACAGTAATCATCTTGAACTTAGTTTGGAAATACCAATAGATTATACATTTAAATGTAAAATCCAAACAAAAATCAAACAGGAGATGTGAAAACCACAAGAACCTTATAGGTCTATAACGTTCTTGATCCTTACAAAATTATTATAAAGTTCTATAAAGGAGTATTTTTTTAAATAAAAAAATGTTTACGCAATCGCGCCGTTTGAAATATAAGAGAAATCTATGCAAACTTCATACTCGTAATTATAGAGTGGCCGCAGATCAGGGAAAACATGGAAATAAGGGAAAAGTGGGGGAATTTTGTTAGCCCGGGACAAGACTGGGGTTTGGAAAAAAATTGCAAATTTCAGTGTTGCCACACAGTCACTTTTAGTACCTTTTTAAAGATAAAGTTACTATGATGATAATGAAGTAAATTCATGTAAGAATGTGTTATTTTGGTCACACGATCCAGTAAAAATAATAGTGGATTCAGTTGTCAAGCATCAAGCTTTATTTGTCAATTCCTTCAAAAACCAATGTGATTTTGTTGCAGGCCTTCTTCAAAGTAATACATAACATTTATTTGTTTGATGTTGAATATGTGCTGGAATCAGAGTTTCTTTTCTACATCTGATTAAGAAAGTGCAACAATAAAACAAACAACTTAAAAAAGTGAATGTTATGTATTGCCTTGAAGAAGGCCTGCAACAAGGTCGAAACGTAGGTTTTAAAAGGAATTGACGAATAAAGCTTGATTCTTGACAACTGAATCCACTATTATTTTTACTGGACCGTATGACTAAAATAACACATTCTTACATGAATTGTCTTCATTATTGATAACAACGTTCGAAGACATTTTTACAGTGTAGATGATATTCTAATCACTGAACATGGATAATTACTATAATCGTATTTTAAAACGAAAAGGTCACTTCAGTCACTTTTCAACTACTTAATTCATGTCTATACTAATCTCTCAATTCTCTCCATTCATTTTGAAACCTTTTATGGTATTTTAACAGATTTCAAGCAATTTTTAACATATTTGAATATGTCGAAGGGATTTCAAAGGATTTTAAAGATTTTAAGGTGTTTTCAAAAAGAATTACAAGGCATTTTCAAGAGCTCTAAAAGGTTTAAAGGATTTCGAAAGAATTCGAAGTATTTGAAATATTTTAGGATATTTTAAAAGATTTTAAGGTATTTTAAATATATTTCAATAAATTGAAGGCATTCCAAAGGATTTTAGATTTTTCAGGGTATTTTAAAAACTTAAAAGGAATCTGAAAGAGCTTTAAAAAGATTCAAGTTATTTTTTAGGATTTTAAATATTTCATGGTACATATTTTGAAAGATTTCAAGGCATTTTCAAGAGATTAAAATGTTATTTAGTAATTTCCTAGACTTTGACTAATTGTGAAGATTAACTGAATTTCAATAATTTTAAGGGATTTTAATGGCTCTCGAGGTATTTTAATAAATTTGTCAGGACTTAAGCAAATTGTATCAGATTGCATGCAATTTCACGGAATTTTATCACAGTTAAATGGATTTTAAAGGATTTATTGGCAAGAATTGAGGGGTTTCGTAGAGTTTCAATTATATTCAAATATTTCAAGGTATCATACCAAATATTGTAGAGATATTTAAAGGTATTAGAAGATATTTAAAATATTTAAAATATAACTTAAAGATATTTTAAAAGACCAAGGAATTTACAATTGATTCCAATAATTTCAAGTGATTTCAAAGAATTTTAAAGATTTCTAAATAGATTCCAATAATTTAAAGTCCTTTCAAAATATTTTTAAGATTTTAGGGTATTTTTACAATTTCGAGGAATTTGCATGAGCAATAGCACATTTCAAACGAATTTCATAGGATCTTAAAGGATATCAAGTATTTCAGGGTGTCTTGAAAAATTCCTATGAGTTTTCTATCGATTTTAGTTATTTAATGGGATTTCAAATGATTTGAAATATTTCAAAGTATTTTAAAAGATTCCAAGGAATATGAAATTGATTCGAATAATTTTAAGAGATTTCGAAGAATTTGAAAAATTATCCGGTATTTTCTAAAATTCAAAAAAAAAATTTTAATGTTTGAAAAATTGCAGGGTGTTTTAAATAACTCCAAAGTATTTGCAATATTTTAGGGTATTTTAAAAAATTCCCAGGAATCGTTAATAGATCTCAATAATTTGAAGTGATTTAAAAATATTTGAAAGCTTTAATGGTATTTTCAAAATTCCAGAGAATTCTTTAAAGCTATCACAAATTTCAAGGTATTTCAGAATATTTTAAAGGGTTCGGAATATTTTAGAGTTTTTTTGAAAGATTCCAAGAAATTTGCGATTCATTTCAATAATTTCAACAGATTTCAAAGAATTTAAAAGATTCTTAGGTATTTTTAAAAATTCCAAGAAATTTTCAAGAGATTAAACTATTTTAAAAGATTTCAAATATATCAAGGCATTTCAAATAGATTTCAATAATTTAAAGTCATTTCAAAATATTTAAAAGATTTTGGGGTATTTTTAGAATTTCAAGGAATTTTCATGAGCAGAACGTTTCAATGGATTTCAGAAGATTTTGAAGGATATCAAGTATTTGAGGTTGTCTTGAAAAATTTTAAGGAGTTATCTATTGATTTATGTAACTTAGTGAGATTTCAAAGGATTTGGAATATTTTAGATTACTTCCAAAGATTTCAATCAATTGAAAATTTATTTCAATGATTTCAAGGGATTTCAAGAAATTCGGAAGATTTTTGGGTATTTTTTAAAATTCCAAAAACATTTTTAAATATTGAAAAAAATGTCATGGTATTTTAAACGACTTTAAAGCATTTGGAATAATTTAGGGTATTTAAAAAAATTACCAGGAATCGTTAATAGATTTTAATAATTTGAAGGGATTCCAAAGAATTTTGAGGACCTGAGAGAATTTCAGAAATTCGAATGAATTTTCAAGAGCTACTTTTTCGAACATTTTGTTGGTTGAAAAATAAATAAAAGTTAACTTTTTTGTTTAAACTTCATATTTTAGGGTGGAAAATTCAATTGTTTTATAGACCTTTTAGTTTCAAAATTCAACTACATGGTTGAAAAATCAACTATTTCGTTAAAAATTTATGTATTTTGTTTGAAACTTCTCTTTCCTTGTAGAATATAAATTTTTTTAGTTACATTTGCAACTTTTTTGTTAAAATAAGATTTGTTTTAATTGAGAATACAAGTATTTTGCGGCAATTTAATTTAAAAAAAATTAAATATCATTGATTTTAAATAAAAATTCATCTCTTTGGTTGGAAAAATTGAAATAATTGTTAATACTATTATTTAATTGAATTTATTCCTTCACTAGAAAATTCTTTTTTTTTCAATATTGATATTATTGGGTGGAAAGTTCGTATTTTTCACTTAAAAATTTCACAATTTGGTAGATAATTCTTTTTTTAAATTAAAAATTAATTTTTTCAAACGAAATCTAGTATATTCGATTCATCTTGTTGGTTGAAAATTCAAATATCTGGTTAAAAAAGTATGTGCTTTGTTAAGTATGTATCTTTTTGGTAGAAAATAAATCTTTTGTGTTGAAAATTCAGTTTGTTGGTTGAAAATCTCTTTTGGTTGAAGATTCAACTATTTGTTGGAAATTCATCCGTTTGGTTGAATTTGGATTTTAGATGAAAATCTTTTCTTGCATAAAATATCAACTATTACTTTTTTCGTTGAAAATTTAACTGATGGGTTCAGCGTTGCACTACCTTATTAATTCACGAAAAAAATGTATTCG
>CAKNXH010061524.1:125468-172932 GCA_932178445.1 Andricus quercusramuli
AATGTTCGATTCATTTTTTTCAATGAAAATAACTGAATTGTAGGATTTCTGAGTGCCGACGATCCAAAATTGCTCGGAAATATGGGTCTCAAGGACCAAGTTACAGCCTTACGTTGGATAAAGTCAAACATAGCAACATTCGGTGGGAATCCTGATTGTGTGACAATTACTGGATATAGTGCAGGTGCCTGGAGCGTTTCTTTGCATTTAGTGTCTCCAATGTCAAGGGGTCTATTCCATAGAGCTATTGCCATGAGTGGTTCTGCCACATATCAACAAAAACTCGGAACAAATCAGAAAAATCTGGCAATCAAGCAAGCTGAAGTACTGAATTGTCCTTCAGATACTGTCGAAAACATTGTTAACTGTTTGGGGACTAAATCGGCTACAGACATCGCAAATACCTTTAATGCATTCGACGTCAGTATTATATTTAAAGAATTTATTTAATTGAAAAATCTTTCCATAATAGGGTTGCTATAGGTGAGCGAATTCTGGAAAGCCAGGGAGAAACAGGGAATTCAAAACTGATAATGAATAGTCAAGGAAAATCAGAGAAAACCTGAAAGCGTCAGGAAATTTCAGACTTCACAACTATTTCCCCTTTTCCTCTCCTTTCCCCCTTTTTTCGTTTTTAAAGAATTCTCCTTTTTCCCGTGTTTTCAAGGAACATTCCCTTTTTTCCTATCTCTAGTTTTCCCGCTTAATTTTATCCGAGAGTTCAACTGTTTGATTGTAAACATTAGTGTTTTGTCCAAAATTAATATTTTATTTGTGTTAAAAATTCAACTATTTGGTTGTAAATTATATTTTTTTGTTGAAAATTAATATTTTAGGGCTTGAAAGTCAACTGTTTTCTAAAACTTTCGACTTTCCAACTTGAAAACTCCAATCTTCGAAAACGGTACCTATGCATTACTTTGATTCAAAAGAATTTATTCTCCTTTTATTACCCTATTTTCGTAAAAACGCCCTTTCATCCCGTTTTGAGAGTATTTTGGGCTATCAAGTTTATGTATTTCCGATCAACTGAAGTTGAAGATTATCAAACTCTGTATGACTGTTGTCCCTGAATGAAAAGTTTATAACGGCCATGGAAAAGTTAGGGAAAGTCAGATAATTTCGAAATTGGGATTTTGTAGCAACCCTGTTTGAAGAAATTTTAATAATTAATATAGATTCTAACCAAATTTGATTTATTTTAGGAGTGGTACGGCGATCCGGTCTTGAGATGGGCACCAGTAGTTGAACCGGAAGTTCCTGGGGTTGAAAGATTTCTTACTGCTGAGCCAGTAGATTTGATAAGACAAGGAAAAGTTGCACACGTTCCTTTCATTGGAGGAGTTAATAAAGATGAATTTGGGGCAGTAGCAATTCGTAAATTTCAAATTTTTCTTCAGTGTTATTATTTAGGAAGATATTATTTACATTAATATTTATAAATTTACAGTGCCAGTAGAGGAAGCTGCCAAAGGAAATTTCTCTCTTTTCGAACAGTGGAACTCAGATTGGGATCACATTGCGCCCATAAGTTTCCAATTTGAGCGCAATACTTCCAGAACTAACTATATTAGTCACGAACTGAAAAAGGCCTACTTGAATGGCACAGCCACTTTGGAAAATATTGACGGAATATCAAATGTAAGTGTCACTTTTCATAAAAAATATTCGGGACATATAAAAAAAATGCTCTTAACACATTCTTCCTTTTTCAAGAAATTTTATTTTTCCCCCTCTTTTTAATAAAATCCCCCTTTTCCCTTCTTTTCCTTGTTCTTTTTTGCTCAAATACAAACAGAATTAATAGAACCCAATAAAAAAATCGAAATATTTTTGTTTGAAAAGTATACTATTATATTTTTGGGTTGAGTGCTGAACTCTTATGTTAAAAATTATTTTTTTTTTAGGATTCATCATTTTGGTTGAAAATTTAACTACATTGTTAAAAATCCGTTTTTTTGTTACAAATGATTTTTCAGCTAAAAATGTAACTAATTAATATTTGGTAGGAAATCGATCTTTTTTAGTTGAAATTTTAAGTATTTGGTTGAAAATTTAGGTATTTAAAAATTATTTTTTTTCGTAGAAAATTATCTTCTTGGCTCAGAATTCACCCTTTCAACGCAATAATGTAACTTTTTGGTTGAAAAATTATTATCTGCTTTGGATAAAGATTCAAATATTTTGTTGAAAATCCGTCTTTTTCGTTCAAACCCAGTCCATCACATATTTTATTGATTCATATTTTTTGTTCTAGATGAAAAATCAATTACGTGGGTTAAAGTTAAACTTTTTTGTTGTGAAATTATATTTTTGGATTGAAAATTCAACCGAGTTGTAGATAATTTGTCTTTTTGGTTTAAATATTCAAGAATTTTGTTGAAAATTTATCTTGTTTGGCAGAAAATTAGTTATCTTGGTTAAAAATTAATCTTTTGAGCTTGGAAATTTAGTGACTTGTTTTACGTTTGTACTACATTGTTTAACATTAATTTTTTCAAGATTCGCCTCTTTGATAGAAAATTTAACTTTTCTGTTTACACTACATATTTTTTGGTAAAAAATTTATTTTTCTTACTTGAAAATTCAACTATTCTAGTTTTGCTTGGAAACTTATCATTTACAAGTTGAAAATTGAACTATTCGTTTGAAAATTCATGTATTTTGTTGAAAATGCGTTCTTTTCTTAAGAAAATTAATCTTTTTATCACAAATTAATCTTTTTCGTTAAAGATTCAATGATTGATTTGAAATTAGCTTTTGTTGGCGGAACTTCACTGGTTTAAAATTAGTTTTTTTTTCATAAATTAATTTCTCGGACTGAAAATTTGACGATTTCATTCTTGGTTAAATAAATATATTTTTTTTTTGTTGGAAACTCAACTATTGGGTTTAAAATTCATCTTTCTTGATCGAAAATTCATCTATTCGGTTGAGGATTCAACTATTTTCTTAAAAATTCGTTTGTTTTTCGTTCCCTTCAACGGACAGGAAATTCTTTTCTCATGATAGGAAAGCAATCTTTCTTAGTTGGATAAGGTAATCTTTTTTTGGTCAAAAAATCAACTGTTTTTCTAAATAATGTTGTTTTTTCAAATTCAAAATTCATCTTTCATGGTAGAAAAGTCTTTCTTGGTTGAAAAAGAACTTTTTGTTAAGAATGCAACTGACTTTAAAAATATTTATCTTTTTGGCTTGACAATTTAATTATTTGGTTTAAAGTTCAATTTTTTATTGAAAATCCTTTTTTCGCTTGAAATATCAACTATTTAGTTATTTATGCAACTGTTTGGTTGAATTTAGGAATTTGGAGTGTTCCATGTTGAATTCAATATGGTATTTACAAGAATATTATTTAAACAAATGTATGCCCTTATTATTCTACTACTGTTGTGACAAATCACCCTATTCCCCCTGTTTCAACAAAAAATTTGGAATATGCTACTTTTCGTAGTTGATGGGGGTGGAAGGTAAAACGATGGTATCAACGAGGCGGGGGGGATAAGAAATAGCCCAAAATTCGTAACGTAGTTTATGGACGACCCCTCAAGTATATACAATTATTGAATCTTATAATGAAGACTAAATGAGTTATTGAACTCTAGAACTACTAAAAAATTACTGACATTAAATTTCACTTGTCTATGATGTAACAAAATATATTTTATGTTTCAGCTTTACTCAGACGCTCTAATTTCATTTTCTGGACATAGACTTGTGAATTTGTTAGCAGCTTCAACAAATATGCCGGTCTACTATTACCATTTTATGTTCCAGGGAAGATATAGTCACGCCACCTGGACCGATGGTAGACCTTTTGGTAAGTTTTCTCAACCTTGTAAAAATAATATACGATTTATTATTGGGTTTAAGGGCAGTGACCATTTGATCACGGTCTATCTGCTTTATCTACTCCCAAACACCCAACTTCCCCTCGCGCAGCTGAGGGATCGCCAGACTACTGCCGCAAGCACTTGGGCTCTTTTGTAATTGATAAGGAATATATTGAATTTCTAAAAGATTTTAATGTGTAAATGCTAAGCCTAATTTGTGGAACTTCTGGTTTATATATTTTGTTATGATTTAATGAAGTTCGAAAATATTTTTTAACGAAAAATGAAGAAATAGAGCTATATAGTGGACAATGACGAGAAGAAAGTGACTTAAGGGCATTTTTCACAATTTATTATAAAAAATATAGTAATTGCAACTGAAAATTACCCAATTTGTAACTGAGTTATATAGATTTTTGTCATTTTTTTCTTAATCGATTATCATTTCACGAAACAGAAAATTTTAACAGTGCACTTATTCTAATTTTAAACTTATTAAGGTAATTAGCATATTGTTGGACTCGCCAAAAAAACGTAGATTTTGAATATAATATTTCTAGATTACATGGAAAATCCTAGGGCATTTGACATTGAAGTTGAATCAAAGTGCTTTATAGCAGAGTGATGCTCATTTCATTACACGTAAACATTGATTTTTTCTTTGGTGAGATCATTAAAAAAACGATACGAATGTCGGTTGCCCGGCTCGTGAATTTGGGATCGTATTTTGTTTTTTTTTTGATTCTTGAAACTGGAACATTTTGATATTAAATGCAATACTGAATTGACAGCAGCACTTTTAATACCTTAGGATTTAGGCTATCCTAACTGCAAAATTTAAAAAATTATAAGTATCGTATCTTATCCCTGATTAAGTATGAAGGTCTCAATTTGGCAAGGATCGGCGGCAGCAGTCTGGCGATCCCTCAGCTGCGTGAGGGGGAGTTGGGTAGTGGGGGTATAGCAAGCTGGTAGACGGCGTTCAAATGGGCATCGCCCGCATTTAAACCCCAAAAGTGATACAGTTACTGGAAAAAAACTCAAAAGTAAAATGAATTGGCAGAAAAAAAGAATATTTATCTTTCAGGTGTTGTACATCATGATGATTTGATGTACGTTTTCTACATTCCCCGGTTTCCCAAATTCGTAACGGGTGATCCTGAAATACCAACAGTCGAGAAAATGACTGCAATTTGGGAAAATTTTGCCAGGACTGGAGAACCTATTCCAAAAGATAATTTATTATTCAAGAATGTTGAATGGAAGAAATTCACTTCTCGGCATCCACGTTATTTAGAACTTAATAAGGAATTCACTTTGAAAAGTGGTTTCATCAATCCTGAAAGGATGGCAGTCTGGGATAGACTTTTCCCTTTGCCTTCATGCAATCATTAAACTTGAAATAGAAAAAATTCAAGCCAAAACTGAATGGTAGTGGGTTAATTGTAAGAAACCTGAAATATATAGTATGTCACAAAAGTCCCGGGACGGCTGAATATTTCCTCAGATAAGATATTTTTCAGGGAGATCAAGGTCATCCTTGAAGTAACTTTCAACGGGGAATTTGAAGGTGACTTTTATTTTGATCTTGACGATGACCTTCAAGGTTTATTCAAGGTCAACTTTTTTAAAAATGGAACCCCCTTTTTACAAGGGCAATCGATAGAGCGGGAAATTTCACGTTCAAATATGTACCCAGGTCATACATAGGTACATTGTGACCTTGAAGGTCACTTTAAGGTCATTTAAACTTAGACAAGGTCTGCTTACCTCTGGGAATAGAAGCTTTTCACATTATTTTCGTAACAAGCAAAGTTACTATATTTAACAAGGCGTATTCAGTAATGACCTTCATTATGACCTTGACGACTACCTTCAAGGTCATTCTAGGGTTATTTTTTTTCTATTGGAAACCCCCTTCCAAGGTTACAATGTACCTATGTAAGACCTTAAAGGGCATCGTCAAGATTAAAATAAAAGTTACCATTGAATTCCTCGTTAAAAATTACTTTACGAATTATCTTGACCTCCCTGAATAATATCTTTCCTGCTGTCCCATGACTCTTGTGACAACCGGTATATTTTCTCTATTATAATCACCAAAAAATTATTTTCATTCCAAATGGTATTATGCAATTCAGTAAAGAATTAGCTGAGAATCAATGCATGTACGATAAATAACTTTCTTTCAAAAAAAAAAAAAAAGATCACTACCGCGAATGTTGATAAGATACTTTGCCTCCTTTTCCTGTTTCTTAAAATGTAATCTCACGTCATCTGTTTTCAATTAAGAACAAAATAAGAAATTGAAAAATTGTCTTTGAAAGCTTTTCCACATTCTTTTGTTTCATAAAATTAACCAAGGAAAAAAGAATTTCCGGAAACTCTTTCCGGAAATAACTCTTTCTCCAAACACTAATTTCTCATTTTCTCCTATATTCAACGAAAACGTTGACCTCGTTATGAAGCAGCAAGGGAATAATTCTGATAAGAGACTGAACTGCATCTTTTTTGAATTATGATTAAGAAATAAAACAATTCCTTTAAAACAAACAATTGTTATTGGTTTTATTAACTTGAGTATAAAAACATAATATTTTATATTTTAAGCTAAAGTCATACGTTCAGTAGATGCACTGTATGACGAAGTCTTTTATGGGCGGAATTTAAATCTGAGATATTTTTTTTTATATCTTCGGATCGTTTGGTTGGAGTTTCACCAAACCTTCACTCAATTCCCAGAACTTCTTTCCTTTCGCGGGGTCCGAGACTCCTGATGACAACCAAGATTCCTGAAAAAAATGTATAGTAGGTGTTAAAATAGTAGAGGATTATTTTTTTGTATAGAAATTAATTTCTATAATTATTATTCCATATAATAATCTACGATTCATTAATCTTGTCCCCACATTGGGGCATTAATTTTGCAGCTTAAATTAAAATAAGTGAATTTTAATAATGACTTAGTTCCAGGATACTAATTTAAGAATCCTTCAATTTTTAAGCGAAGTTGCGAATTGCTTAATTTTTAATTTGAACAATTTTGAATTAGAAAGCATAGCATTTTCATTATTTCTAGAATAATAAAACTTCGAAGGCTTACAATATTTAAAATTCTTTAATTTTTTACGGTAAAAGTGACAGTGATTTTTTGATGAAAATTATATTTTTTGACAAAAATCACAACTTTTACTGAAAAAATTCATCCAATCACTTTGAATGTAACTTGCTAGTACATGATATATGATACTCATTATTAATACATTAATCATCTTCGAAATTTTCGTAACTTCAATTCAAAACTATAGTTTTGAATGCGCAATTCAAACCCTTTGAGGCCTCAAACCTAAAGATTTTTTGCTACAAAAGCTTAAATTCGAAAATCTTTAGTTTGAAATTCGAATTTCACATTGCTGTAGTTACAAATATTGAAAATTTCAGGACAATTTCGCTACTAAATCTTTTAAAATTGCAACATTTTATATTAAAAACCTTGACAGATAATAATTTTAGATTGGAATATTCTAAATTGTTTGGTTTCAATTTTGAACGTACCAAATTATCTGTTTTTTTAAATTCTTTGAAATAATAAAATATGAAATTGAAAGACTTGATACGTAGTATCACGTCTCTGGATGCTTTTTTAAAAATCCAACAGTAACCATGTTTTTGAATCTAAGGTTTAAATTTTCTCTAAACAATAATTATTAATTTTAAATTTGAAGGGTTCGAAATTGAACAAAGATATATTGAACGATTTTGAATTAAGAACGTTCTCAATGAAACAATTTCAGATTGGATAAAATGTTGAAAAAAGGAAAATATACATACAATTGTCAGTCTACAGGATTTGTAGTTGATAAATTTTGAAGTAAATGCCTCCAAAAAATTAAAAACAATGAAAAATTAGGAAAATAATTTGCTCAATTCAAGCCTTAAAAATTAGAAGATTTTAGAACCAGGGAATGAAAACTGAATGATTTTCTAATTGAAACTGTTCCAAAACATAAAAAATGTCAAACCTAACATTTTTAGACAATTTAGAATTGAAAGGCTTGAAGTTGTGCAATTTTAAAAATTTGGAATAATAACGATCTTCTTCTGTATTCGTTTTTCGTGTTTTAATTTTCAATGTAATATCTGAAAACTATCCAATTTTCAGTTGAAAATTTCCAAAAATGAATCATTTGATATTAAAAATATTTCATGGGAAGATTTCAAGCATGAATAATAATTACAAATGAAGTTTTAAAAATAAAACGATTTGAAATTGAACAGTTAAAAATTTGTTTGTTCAAAATTCAAATTCATCAAAATAAAACTATCCAAAATGAATAAATCATTCATATAATAATTTCTTGAATTTTAAATGTTATAATTTTAGCAGAGTTTTGAATTTTCATGTTGAATTCAACGCTGGATTTTCAATTTTTCCCTTTCATGAGTTTCTATTTTAGAACGAAAAACTTTGTTTAAATTCCATATTGAAATGGTTAAATTATGAAAAATATAATCAACAATTGGAAAATTTTCAGTTTTTAAACGATTTAAATTAATTGGAAATAATTGAAATTTTAAAGGGTTTAATTATAAAACTGTTAATTTCACAATTCTTAGTGACTAAATTGTTCCTTTTTTCAAAACGTTTTTTAAGAATAATTCAATTTGCAAGGCTTATAATTGAGCATTTTTTCATTTTGACCGGTAAAAATGACGAAGAATTTCTTTTTTGATCTTAGAAAAAATAGTTTCGTCAATTTTCATGTTGAATAAAAATTTTTCATGCAATAACAATTTTAGAATTCCAGAAGATTTCACTTTGAAACATTCAATTTAGTTTTAACTTTAAGATTATCAAATTTGAATTTCTTCAAATAGAAAATTTTTAATTATTAAATTTTGAACGCTTTCAGTTAGAAATAATACATTACAATTTAAATTATGCAAATTTTGAGTTTTACGATAAAAAATTCTGTGATTTTTAGGCTTTACGTTCGAAATTTCTTCAATTTAGAAAATTTAGAATTGACAAATTCACTTCTGATTTTAAAAATCATCAAAATTTAAGAATTTTAATTTGTACATTTTTAAAATTTAACAGTTTTCAATTGTAACACTTTGAAATTGCAGAACTTTAAATTGTAAATATTTAAAATTGAAGAGTTGTTAATTTTGACAATTAACATTTTAAAATAATGCAAGTTTTCAGTTTTAAAATTGAAAATTCAGTAATTTCGATGATTTAATTCAAAAATTCTTCTATTTGAAAGATTTAGAATTGAGAAGTTGACTTTTGATCTTTGAAGCCTTCCAAATTTCAGAATTTTTATTCGTGCATCTTAAAAATTGAAGAGTGTTCAATTTTGTAACACTTAAAAAGTTCACTGGTCCCGCTAGGGCATCTCTTCATTTTTTCCCCATTTATTCGCCATTCCACACAGAACTCAACACTCTTCTTATCTTTTTACACGTTCATATTTAATCCTGTGTTGAAAAATTAAGATTAAAAGTTGTGTCCGTCAAAACCTGACGAAACATATTGCACGTCGAGTTGCAGCACACAGCTTTTAATTCCTAATTGTTTAACACAAAAATAAATATGAATACATAAATATGTAAAACCAGAAAAAGAGTGTTGAGTTCAATCCGAAATTTTGAATAAAATTAAAAAAGAGTGAAAATACGCTCTGGCGGGTATATTCTATATTCCGATCTCGCGGTCCGCTAGGGATAGCCTATTAAAAATTAAATTAAATTAAAATTCCGTGAAAGCCAATTTAGCTATTTTATTATTTTTTTAATTTTATGATCAATAATTATGGTTTATAGTACACTAAAATCAAGCAGATATCTTAATTTGAGTATTAGTAATGAAAATAAGAAATACGTTATATTTTTTATATTTCCTTAGCGGGCCTTTGAACGGAACAGTTACGCGATTGCGTAACGTGGCCATAAAGTGTCCACATGGCGACTGTTCCGTTCACTGGGCCCGCTAGGGCATATTTTCATTCTTTTTATCTATTCACAATTTCACACATAACTCAACAATTTTCTTATCTTTTCACACATTTATATTTATGTATTTGAATTTATTCACATGTTAAAAAGTTAAGAATTAAAAGTTGTCTGCGGCAACCCAACGCACAATATTGCTATTTGGGTTGTTGCACACATTTGTTTAATTCTTCTTTTTTAACACAATAATAAATACAAATACATGAATATAAATGTGTAAAAAGATAAAAAAGTGATGAGTTCTCTGTGAAATTGTGAATAAACGTGAAAAAGGATGAAAATATGCCCTAGCGGGCCCAGCGAGTTCCGTTCTTGCGATCCGCTAGGGTTTTGCTGGTAAAGTAATTAATAATATTGCTTACATGGCAGTCCAGAAAATATTTGCCAGAAACTCCAGCAACTTCGTCAGAAACAGCAAGATAGATTGAAGTTTGAGCACCCTGTTCTGGTGACTTGAAAAATGATTTGATGATGATGCTTAGGCCCCAAGACAATGGAGCTGGCACACTTCTCCAAATGCCACTGTCTATCATTCCTGGATGAAGGCAATTTACTGTGACATTGGTGCCTTCAAGGCGACGTGCCAGTTCCAGAGTGAAAACGATGTTGGCGTATTTCGAAACGTAGTACAAGTAGGCTGGGAAAGTGTCTATTGGATTGGGGTTCTCCAAATTCAAGGTTGAGAGTCTGTATAGTTCGGAAGCTACAACTACTATGCGGCTTGAAGCGGATTGCTTCAATAAATCTGAAAAAAATGGTCAGAGATAACTATAAGGTTTCTTCATCGATGGGTCCTAAAAAAAACTACGCAACTCGCGGCGACAGATAGAAAATACGTATCTGGCGCGCTCCATACTAAGTATATAGAAATTTGTATATACTTAGTATAGAGCGCGCCAGATACGTATTTTCTATCCGCCGCCGCGAGTTGCGTATTTTCTTTTAGGATCCATCGTCATAAGGAATAAAACTTGTGTCAGCAACGCATATTATGACAGGGAATAAACTGAGATACATAGTATAAAAACAGGGACATAGTATTACAGGTAATTAACCAGGAATCTCATTTAAAGTTATGGAAAATGTGTATTTTGGAAAGGTTCAAAGAGAATAAACAAATTTTTTGGTTGACCAAGAATCGAACTTTTGCAATCGGTAAAAGAACCGAACGCTAGAGAACGACACAGGGTCTATGGCTTAATGTCTCTGTATACTAAATATTTGGAAGTACATTAAACAAAATGCTTCCTTTTAAAACAGTTTTTTGAAGAACATACTTCTTTTTAAGCCTTCTTGTTCAATTTTGTCGCACAATTTGATTTTTATAAGTTTATGTTTTCTTTTTTGTAGATGTACTTTCAAATAAAAAAAATAATCCTAAGATTCCTAGAAAAATAAAAAATGATTTGTTGTTTTCAAAAATTATTTTTTAATTCTAATTAGTCACACTTTAGTAGAATCGCATAGTCACACTAGGTCCAAATGAGTTCTGAAAATCTAAAAAAATGCTAGGTATTATTTAAGGATTGCAAATTATCCTCTTTTACTTTTTGTAACAAAAATTAACTGTTAAAGTATTTTTTTAATCGGTTAAGTTGAGGTAACGAGCTCCACTGAGAGGAGCTTGGACATTTTTTGGGATGAAATTCGCTCCGTGTGACTAAGAGAATCGTTTAAAACATTTCAGAAGATTTTCAAAATTGCCAAAAAAGAATGCGGAAGATTTTAAGGCAATTTTCCTTATTAGGAAGAATGTTTTAAAAATAGCTATAATTTAAAAAGATATTAGAAGGATTAGTGGTTTATGCGAAATGTTTTGAAAATTGCTTGAAAAATTTGTCTCATTTCAAAAGATATTTAGAATGTTTAGAAGTTTTGAAAATATAAAAAGAATAGTTGAAAATATGAAAATATTCTAAATTTTTTTAACAAGATGTAAGTTTTTGAAGACTTTGAAAACAGAATTTTGTAGCTTTTTAAGAATTTTCAAAGGTTTCAATAAAACAAAAAAATATTTTCAAGAATTCTTAGAAAATTATCAATGATTTCTAAAACTATCGAGAAAAAAATCTAGAAGATTTTTAACGTCATTTTTTTATTTGGAAAGATTTTCAATAATTTAAGGAATTTGATAATCCTTCTCTTGGTAGAAATTTCAAAATTTCGGTTAAAAATGTGATTGTTTATTTGAAAATTAAGTAGTTTCGTTGAAGATTCATCTATTTGATTGAAAAATCGTCTTAACTGGTTGAATTCTACTGTATTTTGTTTAAATTCATTTTCTTTTTGTTGAAAATTCATATTTTCAGGTTAAAGAATTCAACTTTTTTTTATAGAAAATTCATCTCTTCTTGTAAAAACTTCATCTTTCTTGGTTAAAAATGCAACTGGTTTGATTGCTTTTTTTTTGTAAAAAATTCAATTATTCTGTTGAAAATCTGCCTCTTCTCTGAAATAATTGAAAATTTTGCGTTTTTGGATTTTTTAAAGATTTCCAGAGAATGAAGAAGATGAGTACAAGAATACAAAAAAATTTGAAATTAAAGTGTAGCAAATTTTTTTTCTCGACCTAATCAAAAAACATAAAATTATAGTATTATAGAAATATTATTTTGATAAAAATTTATCCACCAAACTGGATCAAACAGCCTCTAAAATAAAGCTTGACATTCATTGTACAGAAAACAATCAAAAATATTTCGTATTTTAATACAGAACAAAATTAATCAAATTATAAATTATGAAATCATGAGTGGCCTGGTTAGCCCAGTTTTATTGTGTCCAAAAAAGTCTTAATTTAAAGCTCAATTATGAAATTTATAGATAGCGAGGGCTTAAATTTAAGCTAATTTATTTAAATTCGATTGCTGGAAAGGAGAGAAATTTTATGTTAGATTAATTAAAATCACTGAATCCATTTCAAATCAGACAGGTAGGTACACCTCAAGTTGTACAATCCGTTGGTGACAAAATATATTCTTTTTTAGAGGAAATTAGACATGTATTTTCTGACTGAAGAAAAAAAACATTTTCTGCAAAGTTATGCGTGTTTGAATTTTAATATTTTTTTGACAAAAAACCCCAATTCTTTCTTTAAACATATATAACTTTTGACTTAATCGATATATTTAAATTCTCGTTCCAGATTCTGGTGAGGTTTATCGCCCTCTTTCAAAATATGTAGATGTCCCAAAAACCCCGCCTTTTTATATTTTGTCATTTTTTGTTAGGTTTTTTCTTCTATATCTAACAGATACTGTGAGTTTTATGCGGGCCAAACGATGAGAGTGAAACTATATCAAACTAGGCGACGAGAATATTTTTTTCGAAAAATAAAAAATTTTCTTGGCCACAAAAATGAAGCACGAATTTTAAAAAATTGAATACAATAAAGAAAGTAGCGTTTTCTATTAAATCCGACTTTATCCCCCTGTCTGAATTTTGAAAACATGGAAAGCTGATTTTAAGAAAAACCACATTTTTAAATTTGCACTTATATAAAGTACTGAGAAATTTTGTTCTGTTCTCGGGAACGACACAATATACCATAAATGAGTAAGAGGTATTTTTTGCAGAACTTTTTTAAATAAGCGAACTTTTTATTAGTATTTTGTCAAAACTGTCATTGCTGGATATGAAAAATGTGAAAATTCAATTTTTCGAACCAAAATTTTCTTGTCCAGGAAAACACCTTGGCTCGCATTAAATTTACAAGATTTCTTCGTCATACAAATAACAATTCGATAAACGAATTAGAGCAAAAAATGTGGGATTTTCAAGAAGACTGACTATTGATATTTCAGAAAAACAACCGCCATTTTGTTAAATTTCAACATATTGTTAATTTTTCTGCGGATTTTGAAATAGGACAATAAGCCTCACAAGAGACTGTTAAGAAAAATTTTAAAACGATATGTTTCGAAAAACCAGCAAAGATTGCATTTTACTACAGTAAAATATAATTAATCGATGTTCAACGATTTTGCGATATTATGCGTCAGAGGCAATAATAATTTAAAAAAAAAGGTACTGGATATAAAATATCATGCTTCAGACGAGAAATGAAGAAGTTTGAAGTATAACAATTCATATATAGAATTTTTTTTTTAAATTAACAATTAAATATCTTAATTAGGTTAAAAGTTATACAGGTTTAATAAAAAAAATGGTGCTTTTTGTGGAAAATAATTCTAAAATTGCATTGGATTTCAGTTTGGAATGGATACAGTCAAAACACCGTTGTTAAATGCCGTAAATTGTAAAGCATAAATCTAAGTTTCTAATATATATTATAAATATAATTTTAATTTTGGTTTATTCCATACAAGCTGTACAGAATTCCTTTTCTGAAAAGTATTTTTACATAAAGAATAGTTCAATTAGAATGAAAATATTATATTGAAGAATGTAAGTCACGTTTCAATTATCTATTTCCTAATACTAATATTAAGCTATACCAAAAAATTTAATTCAGTACACACCCAATAAAACTATTTTTTTGAGACAAATGATTATGCTTTTTGTATTAAATCTGGCTGGATTAAATAAACATTTTATTATGGAACTCTGTATTTTTTAAAATTTTAATTAATTCTTCTTTACTCACCAATTAAAAGATGCGTCAAGAGGAACGGCCCATAGTGATTAGTAGCCATCGTAAGTTCGAGACCATCTTCTGAGACTTTCTTTGAGAAAGTTTCTGCGGTACCTGCATTGTGAACCAATACATCCAAAGTTTTTTCTTCTTTATTTATCTGCTTAGCAAATTCACGCACAGATTGTAATGATGATAGATCCAGTTTTCGAACTACGATATTTTCATTGCCTGTTTCCTTTATTAGTTCATCTGCAAGAAAAAAATTAGAAGTTTAAGCATGTTTGTATGATAATTTAATTACAAAATTCAATTACATTTATGAAAATGCATGGAAATTTTTTATAATTAATTTCCAAGTTATTCATACTGCACTTTATATTGAAATAAGTTAATTTTAAAAAGCATGTTTTGAAAATTAATCCTTTTTTACCACTTTTTTGTTTTATTTTTAACGTTTCTTGTTTGAATTCATTAACTTTTAATGCTTTTAATTAGAAAGCATATTATTTTTAACGTTCTTGGGATAATTTAACTCAATATGTTCACAATTCATAATATTTAAAGTTCTTTAATTGTGAACGGTGAAAATGACATTGATTTTTCTTTATTGACAGGAATAAAATATTTTAGTACTTGATACTTCATGATATGATACTTATCAATAATATATCTATGATATTTAAAATTTCCATGATTTCAATTTAAAATTATAATTTGAGTGCGCAATTCTAAACAAGTTTAGTTTTTGAAGCCTTAAAATTACTTCATTTTTTAAGGTTTCCAATTTCAAATTGCACAATTCTGTAGACTCAAATTCAAATATCAAAGTGAAAGATCCGATAGTTGCGCAATTTTCAGTTTAAAGGGTTTTTAATTAAACAATTTTGAATTGATGACTTTAAAATAAATTTAAAACAATAAGTAATTAAGAGAATAATTTCTCAAATTCAAGCCTTAAAAAGTAGAAAATTTGAGAACTAGGGATTAAAAATTGAAGTATTTTTAGTTGAAAATGTTCCTAAATATTTAAAACAAATCATTCAACATTGAAAAATATTTTATTGAAAAATTTCAATACTGAATAATAATTCTGAATAAACCTCTAAAAATCAAACGATTGAATAATTTTTTTTTTGATTTCTAACGGTTCAGTTTTAAGTGTTCTGCATTTTTATGTTGAACGTTGAATTTTTATGTTGAAGGTTGAATTTTCAATTTTTCACTTTCATAAGTTTTAATTTTTCAATTGAATTTGAATTGTTTTAATTCTGAAAAATATAATTATTAATTTTTTTTTAAACGTTGTAAATTTACTTAAAGTATATGAAATTTTAAAGGCGTTAAGTATGAAAAAGTTTTAATTTCACAACTCTTTTGACTAATTTTTTTTTTAGTTTCAAATGCAGTTTGGATTTGTTTAATTTTCAGCGTTTCGTAAGATAAATTTTTGCATTCTAAATGTTTCCTATCTGAATTACTATTTATTTTCAACATTTTTTCGCGAACAATTTAATTTTAGAAGTTTATGATTGAAAATTTTTCCATTTTGAACTATGAATTTATTTTTCGATCTTAGAAAATGTTATTTATTTAATTTTAATGTTAAATAATCATTTTTTTATGTAAGAAGAATTTAAAATTGTTTTAAAAAAAAGTATTTATGATCATAGTAATAGCAGAAAAAATCTGTGTCATGTGTTTAATGGTTCATACTCAAACAAGGAAGAATCTCTTTATTATTTTACGCAAATGAATATGATAAGAAAGACTTAGAAAGCTGTGTTTTCTGTAATGAAAAAAACTCTCTCTAAGAAATAAGACATAAAGTGAGTACTTGAAGTTGCTGAATTTATAATGATCTATAAATAAATAAAAAATCACGAGTAAAAGCACAAAAAATTGCATCGGCCGGGAATCGAACCCGGGCCGCCCGCGTGGCAGGCGAGCATTCTACCACTGAACCACCGATGCTTGTTGCTGTAAATCTGATTATTAAAATCACGTGGGATAACAAATTAAACAGCTTTATTTTTCAATCTTTCATAACAAAAAAACATCAGTATGATGTAAAATTTTGTATTTTTTAATGCACATCTTAATTCCTAGAACTGCAATTTAGCCGTCTTCGAAGAAAATCCGATAATTTTTATAGCGTATGATAAAGCCTGTACAAAAAAGCGCTTGCTATTTTATCATCTTTAAAATTTCTATAATCTCAATTTAAAATTATAGTTCTGATTAAGCAATTATAAAATAGTCTAATTTTTGAGGCCCTAAAATTGAAGTTTTTTTTAATTCAATAGATTAAATTCGAAAATCTTTAGTTAGAAAATGTTGTTATTTAAAAAAATTTTGAATTATAAATTTCACCATGTTATAGTTTCAAATTCAAATATTGAAAATTTCAGGACATTTTTACTAATAAATATTTCGAAATTGCAAAATTTCATATAAGAAGCTTGATAGTCAGTTTTTAATTTTATGATTTTATATTTAAATATTCTAAATTTTTTGGTTTCAATTTTAGTCCTTCTATAATTTTAGATTTGACTTCTCTAATTTATTTTGTTTCAACTTTAAACGTAAAAAATTGTCTGAATTTTTTAATTCTTCGAAATGGTAGAATATCAAATGAAAGATTGAAGGATTGTTAATTAAACAATTTCAAATGTAATTCCTCCAGAATAATTTCAAAAATATGGAAAATTGAGACAATCAGTTTCCAAATTCTAGTCTTAAAAATGAAAAAATTGGAGAATGAGGCATTGAGAATCAATTTTTTCCTCAAAATATTCCAAAATATTGAGCATTTCAATGTAATATCTTACAATTGTCCGATTTTCAGTTGGAGATTAAAAAAAAGGAATAAATCACTTGAAATTGAAAAAATTTTTATTGGAAAACTGCAAGAATTTGTAACAATTCCAAAGGAAATGTTAAAACTTAAACCATTTAAAATTGTTTAAACTACTTAATTTTACTTAGTTTAATTGCATATTCAAAGGGAGTAGAAATTTTTTCATTTCTTCTAATTCAATTTCAAAGGTTTATAATTGAAAAGTTTTCCATTTTGAACATTGGAAATGACGGTGAATTATTTTTTGATTTTAGACAATTCTATTCAATCTTAATGTTAAACTATAATTCTTTTGAGGTATTAAATTAAAATTCTAGAAATTCAGAAGACTTGACTTTGAAACATTTAATTTTAAATAGTCAAATTTCAATCGCTTCGAATTGAAAATTATTATAATTTAATAGTTTTCAATTTTTAAATATTTAATTTTGAAAGCTTTCAATTAGAAATTATACAACTTCCATTCCTTTGCATATTATATGATCCAATTTAAAAAATTCGATTTTGAAAATATTCAATTTGTAACGTTTTCAAATTGTCCTATCTTCGAAATTTGAATCTGAAATCATTCGATTTTGAGATTCCTTATTTGAAAATAACATTTTTTAAATATTGATTGCTCTGAATTAGAACTGATACAATTTCAACTACTTTCTAATGAAAATGTCAAATTTTCGAAATTGTAATCTGAGATTCTTCAATTTTGAAAGCTACTGCAAGAATTGCAAACACTATCAATTGTAAATTATTAATTAAAAATTATGGCTTTAAACAATTTTCAAACACTTAATATTTAAAAATTTGTTTAATAATTGGTTTTAAATCGTTTACATTTTTAATGTTAGGAAATAAAAATTCAGAGACGTGAACCTGCATTTCGCGCGTGTGCATTTTCTACTAGTCAGCAAAATAATTTTCTCGAGTTATATATTTTTATACCGTAATTATTGATATCATTGTCTTTGTTCATGCTTCTATAAAATGTATAAAAAGACGATAAGTTCAATCACTTCGCTAACTCAATTAATCTTGTGACGATTAGTCTAATTAGATGAAAATTAAGCATTAAGAAATTTGGATTGATTGTCTGAATTACAAAATTCTCGTTGAATAACAATAGGCGCTTCAAAATCTTTATGAAATACTGAATTCATTTACACAACATTGAATGGAGATATATGAAGCCGGTTTGATAAGGTGGAACTTTCTTCGCGCTGAATCACATGCTACGCGTAGTACTTATTTAACTGGAAAGGTAGTGGACCGGATCTGGAATTTACTTTTCTTAACAGATTAATTTTTTTTGGAACACTCATCATTAAATTCTCCAGAATGTCATTGAATAGATTTTTTATTCCGTTCTGTGGAACCTATATATATATTATTTAAATTAATAAAGAACGTAAAAAATGGCTAGGTGTTTCAAAAATATTAATTTTTATGGCCGTGTCTGGGTTCGCCGAAATTCGGAAAGCATAGACAAAAATCTTCGGTGTGCCTAGACACTTCAATTTTTGTTGTCAATGTAGAAAATATGTCAATTTACTCTTTGGATAGTACAATGAAAAAATATTAGGGTGGTTCATAAATAATAGCAAGAGTATAAAATTCAGAAAATTGAAAAATTCGACTTTACAAAAAAATATAAAGGGATTATTTTCTTGAATTTTCACCGCAAATTAAAATTAATTCTAGAACACCAACAGGTACTTTATTATAAGTGAACGCATACCTCTAAAAATTGTCCATCTACAGGAAGACGTAAATGCATTGATAAAGACAAAAGAAATTATATTATTTCGAAAAACACTAAGATTAATTTTTCAAAAAATACAATTTCACCACTGAATTCCCGATAAAAATTAATGAAAATAAACCTTCTGACATTCTTTTTTGTAAAGTCGAAAATAAGGAAGGTTCATATTTAAAATCTTTATAGCCATAATGATAATAATAAGCTCAAACATCTTTTTTCCTTCAAACAAATATTTTCAAAAGCACCTTCAATTTTTTGGCCCACTCTTTTGAACCTACAATGAAGGTAAATGAATATTTCGCGTAAGCTTCATACATAATTTGTATAAACGATTAGTTCAAGAGTCATATAAACAAATATTTGTTTGCACTGGTCAGCCGCGGAAATGTTTTTCTTACTCAAATTTGGTATAAAAAATGATTTTTACATGGGCTTACGAATAAATAATAAAAATCACTATTTGTTCAGACAATATTTGATCAATTAATTATAATTTTTCTTGTATACTTCGTTATTGAAGCAGGAAAAGCTAACTGGCGCTACGTTCAAACAACCTAATTTTACAGGAGAAGCAAAAAAACTTTCTGAATTAACAGTTTACAACCGATTGAGTACATTTTTTATAGGTCTATAGAGCAGTGTAATAACAATATGTGAAATAATATCTCGAATTGTTAAATACTTTATGAAGTCCTATAATGACTATCGAATTGTTAAAAAATGGAATAACTTAGAATAATTCATTCATACAGTTTGAATCATTTGAAATATTAAAGTATTGAAATTAATTGAAATAATGAATTTTTAGGTGAAAAATTTCAAAACCATAATTTTTTCTCTGGTATAGGTGTAAAAAAGCGGGAAAGTGTGATTTTTTAAGAATACTCCATTTCCTTAAAATTTGGACTTAGCACCGTTTAGCTTTCCCTGCTTTAATTATGTATGCCTTTTCTTATTAAATCAATTTAAGATATGTTTGAAAGGGATTTAAAATAAAATAAATTATTATAGTTATATATTTGTTATAGTTAATAACAAATACTATAAACAAATTCAACAACTAGGCACCATTCTTGAACAAAAATTGTTCTTCTGAATCATGTTACAAGCAGCTAAATAGTAATATCCTATCGACATAATGTTTCAGTAACTTTAAATTGTTATTGTTAACAACAAATATTACAACAAATTCAGAAATTTTATATCGCTGACATTTTCCTTATGAAGCATTTTTATTCATCCCTTTACAAAATGATTTAGTAAAATTAAATCGATTTTTTTGCAGAGGAAAAATGCTTCATTTTTTTATTTTTGTATATATTTTTTGTCAACAGTAAAAATTTAAAGTTGTTGAAATATCATCTGTTAGTTCTATTTGCTACAAAATTTAGTTGAAAACCATGTTTTCAGAGAGGCAGTGCCTTTTTTTTAACTTTTTGATAATATTGGTTGCAAATAATAATTGAAAAATGGTTATAACAATCAGATCTCTACCACATGATTTAGTAGAAGAAATATTTTTTTGCTAAGAGAATATTCGATCTTCCAATTTGTTTATGATATTTTTTGTTAGAAATAAAAAGTGTTTAATTTTTATAATTTTAATTGAAATCACTTTTAAACAAATTTTAAATTAGCTACGTGTGAAAATAAACATACAATTGTAAAGAAGAAAAAAAATATAATTTTTCAATGAAGTTTTTCATAAAAATAGTAATCGTTAATATTTGGTCATTTTCTCTCCCCAACATTATTATTATAAAAAATTTGAGGATTTTCAGCGAATAAAGCATTTTTTTGCAATTAAATACTATAAAAAAGTAATTGTTTATATAATTGTTTGTAATACATGGGTGAAATTTTAAGAAAAATATTTATTTTCCATGAGTGCACATTTTCTTCAGGGATAAAAAGTAATATTGTTAAAGTGGACAGTTTTTATGCTGTATTTGTTTAATTAATAAGTTCTGCAGAATAAAATGTAAAAATCCAGCCTACTGACGTTCTAAAGAATTTAAACCTAAGCATTTATAAAAAAAGGACATTAAAATCGATTAAGAATTTCAACCTGAAGTGGAATATAAACAGTAAATTTCAGATCCGGCCCACTCTGGGCCGTTGAGATTCATAGTGAAAACGATGTTTCATTGACTGTTCGATAATGAAACTGGTTTGGATTCAGAAGTCTAGAAATTTCTACAGGCATTTTGAAATAGTTAAGTTCCGTCGTAATCATAAAAGAGAAATTTTTTAAATGTCTAAAGAAAGCTATTGAAATAAATATGCTATTTAAATAAATATTTTCAAGCAAGAAAAGTTTATTAATAATTTTGTATGCTTATTTGAATGATCGATTTATTAAACAAAAACTGTTTTTATTTTCAAAGAAAAGTCGATACGAATAGTTAGATTTTTTTCAGCACCGCTTTCACGGAAAACATTGAAATTTAATTTATTTTGACTATTATTATTCATAAATGACATTTATAAATTGATGAAACAGAGGTATTATTTATAATTGATTTGACAGTTAAAGTTAAAATTATAATGAATAAAGAGGCCTAATTGAAATGGAAGTACGTGGAATAAATAACAGAAATGGTTTTTAAGCTGGTATACGGGGATACAGTTGAACCTTTCAAAAATAAAAATGACCTTTTTCAAATATATTTTAGTTTTGTCGATTTGATTTTTCAGTATTTTTCTTTTTTAATTATACATTTTTTTCCAGCTTTTGAAAATCACTTTATTTAAAAATTAACCAGACATAACGGAAAGTTGGATTGAAATCCAAATAAAAATTCCTACCATGGGATATTAATTCTTTCCTCAATAAAATTTTCTGTTTTAGCGAGTGGAAACTCTCCTGGGAGAAAGCACGTAAAAGAAAGCTAATATGTTCCTGAATATTCATCAGGTTGTTGACTTCTGAGCTATAATTGGTCATTCGTGAAACAAATTGAGTGGATTAATGAGGTTCCACATGTGTGTATAAATTAAAAATAAAAAACCTTTTATTTTATTGGCATTCTCCACGCTTCTGCACGCCATGATAACTCGAGCACCACGTTTAGCGAAATCCCTTGCTGTCTCTTTCCCAATTCCAGAGGTACAGCCAGTAATTATGGCAGTTTTTCCGGTCATCTTACTTTTGCTTTTGCATACCCCTAGGCTGAGGTATACATATAATCTTAATGCAAGGATGAGGAAAATTGCACCACCCAGAACTACTGCTACAAGCAGGATGAACAAGGCTGTCCAGGATATCAAGCTTAGCATCATTGTCTGAAATTAAAAAATGACAATTAGAAATTAATCGTTTTCTTATTGTCGATGAAATGTTGGTTTTGATCTACTAGTCTAAACCAAAATGGTTATAGTCTTCAGCTGTGGAAACAAATTTTTTTTATCTCCGCTGAGATGCGAACCCACGTCACGTCTACAGATTGCCGGTTTGGTGCTCTAACACACTAAGCTTCGAGGGGGAGCGAGATTCCTTTTTTTCCTTTTTTTCTCATGACCCGTCATTCCGTCGACAAAAAACTGTTTCACTACACCACTCGACAACATAACATAAAAACTGAATTAAAAAGAAGGCTTAAAATCCTTCAGTAGGTATGTTGCACAGTGGAGGAAAAAAGCACCTTTTTGGACAAAAATCGCACGACAGTACAATTTTTAACGGATTTTGATCTTTTTATCTTTTAAGACTTTCAAATTCATTAAAACAGGTCATAGATTAATATAATAACTAACTGAAACTAATTTTCAGTGGGTAAGAGAAAGACAAAAAATTGCTTATATTGTTAGAAACAAACTAATAAACAAAAGGTATTTTTTCGTAATTCGCAATGAATGTTTATTTTATATCTATAGTGTTTGCATCAAACATGACAGGTATTATTCTACGCTTAAATTAAGTTAATAATAGCTGCTGTCTACCAATTATTAATCAATTTGTATAAGCAAATGTACTTTTTGTTTATTTTTTCATGAATGGACTTCAATTTATTTTTCGGAAGCAACTAGAAATATCTTGCCAAAGACTCCTTGCTAACATATTTTTCATACGGACAGAAATAGTTGATGACATAAACAATTTTCAGAAACGTCTGCACATTCTTACCATTTTTTCATGAATAGGATTAATTTTTTTGCGGAATCAATCCGAAATGTTTTGTCAAAGACTCTTTACTGTCATATTTTTCAAATTGATAGAAGCTATTAATTCTTCAAACGATAGTTAAGACTATTCATTACAAAATAATCAAAATCTGCATTTGTTTATAAAAATTGTTTATTTAATTACCAATCTTTTGTAATTTGAAAAATGTAAGAGCAAGGAGTCTTTGGCAAGACATTTCAGACAGTTCCGCAAAAAATTAAGCTTTCATAAAAAAATAGTAAAAGTGTGTATTTTATTTCGAAATTGTTTATATAATTAACTGTTTTCGTCAGTATAAAAAAATTAACAACTAGAAATCTTTCACAAGATATTCTGATTGTAAGCGCACATTGATATCTGTCATATTTCATACAAAAAATATGAATTAAAAATAACTTATTATTGCGAATCACGAAAAAATGACTTTTGTTCATTAGTTTGTTTATAACATTATAAAAAAAATGTCTTGCTCTAACCGACTAGTCATCATTTTTAGTTAGTTATTACGAGAATTTATGATCTGTTCTATTGAATTTGAAACTTTGAAATAAATTGTGTCACTGATATAAGTGAGACAAAAGACAATTTGAATGTTGTTGTTAAATAACAATTTTTTGTTCAGTTGATCAATTACGTTAGCATGATTTTTGATATTTTAGACTGACTATTTTCAGCTTTACAGGGAGGCAGAAAAACATAATTTTCAAAATTCCCTGATCTTTCATAAACGGAATAAAAGCATTTCAGATTAAAATTTTAGAAGTTTGTATTTATTTATTTCTACCAAAAAATATGACATTTCTACCATAAAAGATGAATTTCCAATATAAAAGGACGAATTTTAAACAAAACAGTTGACTTTTCAACCAGAAAAGATGACTAACTTACTGACAACGAATCAATTAAATTTTCAACCACGAAAAAACGAATTTTTAACAAAGCAATTGAATTTTCAATGGAACGGATAAACTTTCCACTGAAATGATGCATTTTCAAACGAACAAAAAACGAATTTTTACCAAATAAAGATTTTTGAGTCAAGCAAGAAAAAAACGTTCAGCCAAATTGTTGAACTTTAAAGCCAAAAGATAAATTTTCTGTGAAATAGTCGAATTTGAAAAAAAAATTTAATTTTCAACATAACAATTGGCATTTTTAACCAAAGAAAGTGGGAATTTTAAAACAAAAAGATTAGCTTTCTACTAAAAAGGGCGAATTTTCAACTAAAATGATTAATTTTCAACCTAAGACCTGGACGAAGAAAATAAAATTTTAACAATGTAGATCAACTTTTACGAAATAGTTGAATTCTCAACCAAAGGAGATTAAATTTCAACCAAATAGTTGCATTTTTAGCCATCAGATATAACATTTCTACTCAAACAGATGAGTTTTTAAACCAAAAAGACGAATTTTCAAAACATAGTTGAATTTTCAACCAGAAAAGATTTCAGTTGAATTTTCTACACCAAAATATGAATTTTCAACAAAAAGTTGATTTTATTCCGAAATAATTGAACTTTTGACCCAATTTTTTTTTTCAAAATCCCTGACTTTAACTGACTTTGCAATTTTTTGACTGGTTCATGCATTTGTATTTTAACTTCTAAACGAATTATAAACAAAAATAAAGACTAATGTTAAACTTAAATGAAATTTGTTTTATACCTATTAGGCATGGTCGATTCGCTTGGAAAAATTGATTTTTGAATCAATTCTGAATCGAAACATGAAAATCAATTCAGTAAAAAACCGGTAACACAAGAATCGATTATTTAAGAATCAATTGGAAGATCTTAAAAAATTATTAAATTTGTTATATACGTAGGCAAAAAAAACATAAATTTGAGCCTGGGATGTAAATGTGAAACCTCTTATGGAGTTTAAACTGTGTAAACTGTAAACTAGATATAATTTGATTTAGTGTAACGATGTAAAAAAATGTGGGTAAAAATAAAGAGATAAAAGAATTTTAAAAAGTAAGAAATCCATTCTTCGATTCATAGGTTAAAGAATCGATTCACAAAAAATTCGAATAGTAAAGAATCGATTCAGAAATGGATTTTTTTGCCCAAAAAATTGATTTTTTCAAGGATCGAATCGGAATCGAATACTCCTACCTAAAAAGCTTAGGGAATATAGAGAAATCACCTGAAAGTGTTCGAAATTACCAGGTAATCGAAAAATTTAGAGAAACTGTAACACCCGAATTAAAATTTTTTCTAAACTCCGACATTTAGCTAATATCTAAGGTTTTTAGTATTTGTAGACAAGACCCTTATTCTCCTAAATTTTTACGACAGGTTCAAAGCTTAAAATTATTCGATTTTTACTATTATTTTTCTTCTATAAAAAAAAAAATTTTACTTTGGTACAATATTGCTTTCTCTTTTTTTTTTGTAATGAAAATAATAATTAAAAATATTCTTACTATTTGGAATAATCTTGCAATAATTTTTTCTTTCGTTATTCATTTATCATATTTTTTCTTATTCAATAATACTCACAGTATCATGAGTTAATGACCTATGTGTAATTGTGCACTAATGATCGAAGCCTTTAGAGTTAGTGTTAATGCAACACCTGCATAAAAAGTATGAAAATCGAACTTTCAATTTTTAAAGATATGCATTCAATTTTTATCATGACAATAATAGAATAGATTTGCTGTAATATTATAGTTGAAAAATCCACTTTACAAGAAGTTGATTGAATCAAAAAAATTTTGTTCTGCTCAGGCAAATTTTTATTTCGAATCAATATCAAATTATCTTCAAAATTTAGGAATTCATTACATAAATTGATCAAAATAATTATATCTTCATTTAGAAAAATACCATGAAGAATTACCTTCAAAATGAGACGATCAACGAATTTTGATTTTTTCAAAGTTATTCTAATTATTCTAAAACCTGCTACGATTATTAGGACTTTATTTTTTATGAAGTGTCTCGTCCCGAAAGTCGGGATGAGTAGTCGAATATTTTTTATAAGCTAGGCTAGTCATCCCGAATTTTCGGGACTAGTCCATCCCCTTTTCCAACTCCTCCAATTTTTCGGGACAAATAGACACAGATTTATCTTATCTCGTCATAATAAAAAAATTTATTTGAAATAAAAATCAAGTTGCCGAAATTTTCAGTTTGGTAAAATATTTTGAAAACTTGAAGAATGTTGTACCCAGAAGGGAATTTTGAAAATATTTATAAAGTAATCATAATGATTCCAAAATTTTCAAATTAGATTGAAGATTCGAAGACACAAGATCCCAGAATACACTGTATGCTAATTAAACATTTTTTTCTTGTTATTATATTATGACGTTGAAAATAAAATTTGTTTAAGAAATATTTTTTTGAAGTTGATTACAGTTCAACAATAAAACGTGATGAAAATACCAGCGGTATCACTTCCATCTATATATCTATCACTACCGTCATCACTTTTAAAAAACGTGTGGAAAAACTGCAACAATTTGATATCTTAAAATATTGTGAATTCAAGATTTTTTAAACATACGCTCAATTATTTCTACGTATGTAAGAAATTAAAAAAATAAGTATACAATATAAGGATACTTTTAGAATAAAATTTGGCTCGGAAATATGCAATTCTTCTCCTGGCACAAGCATTGTTGAAACCAATTTTTTAAATTTCAAGTTCAGTGTTATAAAAATTAGCATGAAATAAATAATTTTTTGCTGTTCTGATTTGTACTTTGTTTCGTAGGCGTTCCTATTTTTTATTAAAATCAGTATCTTCATTTTCGCAAGTTTTGAAATGTTTTTGTCGTTTTTATCAGTCAAGAAAAAATCATTAGAGATCTAGGAAGTTTTTATTAATCGAGAACTCTTTTAATAGAATATTCTACTGACTTTCGAGTGCGTAAATTTTACAAACAGTTTCTCATTTTCCTAATGAACTTTTTTATGTTACTAATGACGTCCATATCTTTTTCTTTCAAGAAGAACCATTTGTTTTCATACTCACTGCAATGTGTAATTTTTTTGCAATCTCGGTACCAAGGCAAACCGGTTTTAATTCACGATTGAAGTGGTAGCATCAGAAATAAGTATAAAACAAGCTATAGTCCTCTTTATGTCACGAATCAGACTAAATGTTTTGATTTTCAATTGTCGAAAATGAGAATCCATTTTTAGACCTAATAATATAAACGGAGAGAAGCTTCAATAAAAAAGAATTAACGGTAAAAAATTCAAAATTTTTTCAAACAAAAATTGAAGTAATTTTACTTGCATCTGTCAAAAATGATATAAAATGAATAAGTGATTTATAAAAGTGGATAAATTAGTTTCATATGTGTTCTTGGGAAAATGTTTTTTAGAATCAATGAGAATTGTTTTAAATCAAAAATAGTTATTTTCAATCGAGTTTTTTGGAATTCAGGAATTTTTTACTCGAAAAAGTATTTACTAATAGATTACTTTTGTGATTGGAAGAAATAATTGTTTAGTTATAAAATTAGTGGTTTGTACAAGTTTGAAGAACTGAGGATAAACACTACGTATAATCAATCTCAAAAGTCGTTAATCTTTAAAATGATTCATAAAATCGACAAAAACAAATCTTCTATTAATTTCTACAAATCTTTTCGGAGGTTTCTAAGCGTACATTAGAAAAAAAATTCTGTTCAAAATTGTGCATTCAACAGTAGTTCTTTAGAACCTTAGTTTTTGCTTTCTCTTTAGGGAAAAGTTACAATTCTTATTGAATTCTAATGGTCAAGGCCTCATTTTATTCTTTGAAGGTTTCTCTACAATTCTATTTGGATGGGTTTAATTAGAAAAAGTATATTCAGAGATCATACAGTTAACACGAATTATTTTTATAAACAATGATAGCTAACATTTTTGTAAACACAACCTAAATACAATTGTAGAGAATCCTTTAAAGAAGGAATAAGAGGGCTTGATCATTAGGATTAAATAAGAATTGTAAATTTTCCCTAAAGAGAAAGCAAGAAATAAAACTTTAAATAACTGCTGTTAAATAAACAATTTCAACCCAAATTTTTTTTTAAGTACGACTTTATGAAACTATTTAAATAATAGTGACTTTTGCCATTCCTTTATATAGTGTACATCCTCAAGTAAAGTTTTGTACTAGTATGATTGATTTAATTCAATTTTAATAAAATTACATTTTCAAATTATCAAAAATAACTCAAAAAATAATAAGATTTGATTTAAAAGTTCGTAATCTAATGATTTAATTATAAATAAATAGCTAACTAGTAAATTATATAATCCTAAAATATTGAAAAGCAATTATGTTCATTGAATATTAATTTTTAGCATCAATGATAAATTTCTATAAAGAAGGTGATTTTGAGGAAATATTAGAATTAATTAGAAGAGAATCCTACTAAAAATGTGTGATATATTAATATTCGAGGGAAACTTCTTCAACATTTTTATGATTATCTAATTTTTGGAATAACATCCCTGGTGGGAAAATTTTTACAAGAAAGTACAAAAAACGAAAACCATTTTTACAGGAATATGCAAATAAATGCAAAAAATTACAAACAAAATTACAGGAAAGTACAACTTTTTTCTATTATTCGGACGAATTTTGTACTTTCTTGTATATTGTTGTATTTCATTGTTATTTCAATTTTCTACTATGATGTAGAAAAATGTGAATTTACAACTATAAGAATCTATAGGAATTTACAGGTTTTGGAGGCAAAAAGTTGTTCTTTTTCCATCTAGGGCAAAAATATTTAGAATATTGCAATGAGATAATTTTAAATTAAGATCTCTACATGATAGCTATTACAAGAAAGCTTCTATGTTTAAACTTTAAAGAAATGGTAGAATATTAAAAGATAATAATGGATCATCGTTATTAAACAAAAAATCCGAAATTTTTTTCAAATATATAGCAATCGATTGGACACCATATATACCATTTAAAATGATGTCATTGTAATTTTTTCAATATATGTCGCCCTAGGACGAAAAAAAACTTGTTGACTGCAAATAAAAATTGAACAATTGAGATGGAATTTTGAAAACGGTAATTGAAATTAAAAGATTCGAACTCTTGGAGACAAACACTTTTTCATTTAAAGTTATACAAACTTAACTGCAAATTTAAACACCTAAAGTGGAACACTTTTAAATTTACAACTCTTGAAATTAAAACCTTACACTTTTCAATTTAAAATTTTGTCATTAAAAGCCGTTAAACTGCAAAATTAAATTTGTCAAATTTTATACATTGTACAGTTCAAAAATAAAAAAAAAAAATAAAAGTCCAGGCTATCATTTTCAACGCCATAAATTAAAGAATTAATCAAGAAAATAATGAATTTTAAAAATTATATGTATCATTTAAATTTAGATTCTCTCAAGAAAGCAATAAAAAACTTTCCAGAAAGCTGATGACAATTTTGTTATTATCTTGGAACTCGAATGTTTCCTGAAATTTATCAAAAAACCTGCAAGATTAAAAAAATAACCTCAAAATCTTCCAGATTTTTTCTGAAAAGTTTGGAAATCTTTTCAAATATTCTTTTTAAATTAATTTTTCAACAAAAAAATAATCTTTGGTTTTTCTAGGAATTCTGATACAACAATGTTATTCTTTTGAAGCATTTCAAAATTCTTAGAAGGTTCCTAAATTTTTTGTTTGAAATCTTTGAAAATCTAAGTATATTTTATTTTAAATCTTTTGGAATCTTTTCGAATTTTAAATTATTTTGGAATCTTTTCAAAACTTCTAAATATATCTTATAAACTTCCCCGAATTCATTCCAAATTAATAATTGCTCAATTGTTATTTAATAATCAAGTTTTTAAATCTTTTTTAATATTCTTTGAACATTAATTTTTTAAAATAAAAAGTCATGGAACATTTTTCCAGCAATCCGAAGAAACTTTTTCATTTTCTTGAAACCTTTAAAGATCCTTAAAAAGATTAAAATTTGTAATTTAAAATCTTCAAAATTTTGAATTTTTAATACGTTTGATATTATTTTAAAGATCATTACTCTTGATCCGATACGAAACTAAAGTTATGTATTTCCCTGCTTGATCTGTGATTTATTATAATAGCAAAAGTTCTTGGTAAAAGTGTAATATTTTTTAAAAATTGTATTCTCTTGTAGAAACTTTGATATTACATATCCTACCAAAATTCAAAGTAAAGAACAAGTCGAAACGTTGATGCGGATCCTAAAAGTATTGCTTGTAAAAATGTATGCTTTTTTTCAATTTGTAAATTTCAACAATGAATTATCAGTATTAACAACATAATTTTAAGTATAATTTCCCAATATTTCAACTTTGGTGAAATCTTGTATGTTTTGGTAAAGAATTGTAATTTTCTAAAATAATTCACGTAAAATGTAAAGTGTTTTTATCACGTTAAATATCCAAATGAAAAATGAGTAAAATGTTGTAGATTTCTGCAATACCTCGTAGATTTTGACAGTAGGGAGAAAAAATATTAATAAAAAGTTATAAAAATTTTTAAATTATATAAACTTACACTTTATTCTTTTTTTTTTACTTTCCGACAAGAAAATACAAGAAAAAATTATCTATTTATATTTAATTGTATTTTTTAAAATTTTGTAGATTTTTTTAACAAAATGTACGTGCCTTAACCAAAAATTACAGTTGTAGCAATATTGTACTTCCTTGTATACATTTTTCCCACTAGGGAAGATCAATTTCTCAGAAGATAATTGAATTTTCAACAGAAAAAAGGTTCATTTTCATTCAAGAAGGATAAATTTTCTACAAAGAGAAAAGAATTTCCTATCCAAAAAGACGAATGTTCGAAAAAAAAAATTGATTTTTTGAACCAAAAAGATGAAAGTTTAACAAAATGAATACAGTATCAATAAAAAAGTTAATTTTCAACCAACAAAGATACATTTTCAACTAAATTATTGAATTTTCAACAACGAAATTTATTTTAACCAAAAACTTGCATTTACCATGAAACTGTTGAATTTTGAAGCAAAAGAGACGAATTTTCACATAAATAGTTGAATTTTCAACCAAACAGTTAAATTTTTAACCTGCGAAGATAAAATTCCAACCAACTGGTTGGATTTTTAATAAAAATATGTAGATTAATCTTTAACCGACAACAGTTTCATTTTCAAACAAATAGTTGAATTTTCCAGCCAAGAATTTGATATCCAAAAAGATGAATTTTTAACAAAACATTTGAATTTTCAAACCAAGAAGATGACATTTCAATAAAATAATTCAATTTTCAACAATACAATCAAATTCTCAACGAAAAAAGTTAAATTTCAATCAAGAAAGATAAATTTTCAACTGAATAATTGATTTTCAAGAATAAGAAAATTATTTTTTAGCCAAAAACTTGCATTTGCAACCAAATTGTTGAATTTTCGAGCAAAAGATAGGAATTTTCACATAAATGATTGAAATTGTAACCCAAAAAGATGAAATTTTTAACCAACTGGTCGGGTTTTCAATAAAAACAGCAAAAGTTCTTGGTAAAAGTGTTGTGGAAAAAAATTGAATTGTTATATAATAAATTTTATAAATAAATTTATTTATATACATACATTTTTCAGCTTCAGATACGAAAAATGAAAAATGACTTACGTTGTGTAAAGAAAGTTGTAGTTGCTGAATTGGATGCCACTTCTTGTCGAGTGGCCGGTTCACGACTGGACTTGGCGGTACCAAGTTACCATCCTGTCAAGCAACAGGTATTTATTCCCCTCCACACAGTTCGTGAGAAGTTCACGAACTAAATTCTCGTAACCTTGACGAGTTACGTGGGTTACCCGGAAAGAAATTTTTGTTCAAAGTTCGCAAACTAAAAATCGCAGAGTGAACAACCTCAGATGCATATTTTGAAGAAAGTTAATAATGAGTGCATAAATAGTCATTAAATTTCGAAAGTTTGCAGATTTCAGGTTTAGGTTATTTTTGAATGTAAAAAAGAACTTCTGAAAGGATTCCACACAGAATGTACCAAAAAGACTTGTCGGTGAAATTAACTCACTGTGAGCTAATGTTAACCTAATGTAAAACATTACGTTAATAATTGTTCAAGTTTTATTCATTAATCAAAAATTTTTTTTCCAAATCTTTATTAATTTTTCGAATGAAAATTTTTTTTTTCGTTCTTAATAAAACGCTGATTGAATTAATAGTTCCCAATGAAAAAATACAACTATTTTTGGTTGAAAGTTAATTATTCTTTGTTAAAATGTCAGCTATTACATTATTGGTTGAGAATTCATCTTTTTTAGTTATAAATCGTATAACTTGGCTGAAAATTTAACTATTTTGCTGAAAATTGAAGAATTTTATTGAAAGATCATCAAATCTTATCCTTTTGGTTTTAAAGTTCAACTATTTTTTTACAGATTCGTTTTTCTGGGTTGAAAAATCAACTATTGACAGAGAAAATGCAAGCATTTTGTAGAAAATTCGTCTTTTTGGCTTGACAGTTCAAAGTTTTCGTATAAATTCAACTATTTGGTTAAACATTCAATTATGTTGTAGAAAATTTGTCTTTTTGGTAAGAAAATTAATCTTGTTTGGTTGATGAATCAACTATATGTTTAAAATCCATCTTCTCTGGTTAAATTTAACGGTTTTTGACTCAAAATAACAATTTTTTTGGTTGAAAATACTACTATTTTGGTAAAAAATTCAACTATTAAAATAGCAATTAACGTTTTTGTTGCAAATTCAATAACTTTGTTAAAATTTAATTTTCTTTCTTGACTGAAAAATCTTTCTTGGTTGAAAATTTTTTTTTGTTTATAATTCTTTTTTTTGGCTTAAAAATTTAAACTTTTGGTATAAATTCAACTATTTGGTTAAACATTCAATTATGTTGTAGGAAATTTTTTCTTTTTGGTTAGAAAATTAATCTTTTTTGGTTGATGATTTAACTATATGTTCAAAATTTTGATTTAAAATTAAAATCTTGTTGGTGGAAAATACTACTATTTTTGTAAGAAATTCAACTATTCAATTGAGAATTAACGTTTTTGTTGCAAATTCAAAAACTTTGTTCAAATTTAATTTTCTTTCTTGACTGAAAAATCTTTCGTGGTTGAAAATTCTGTTTTTTCTAAAATTCTTCTTTTTAATTTGATAATTGACTTTTTTGGTAGAAATGTAATCTTTTTTGGTTAATAATGCAAACTATTTGGTTAAAAATCAATCTTATTTCTGCTAGGATTTAACTATTTGATAAAAATTGAACTATTTGGTTGAAAATTCTTATTTTCGTAATCAAATGTAACTTTTTGGCTTGAAATAGCAACAGTTTGATATAGGAAATTCAACTATCCAGTTGAAAATGACATGTTTCGTTGAGTTCGTTGCTCAAAATCTGTCTTTTTGGCATGAGAATTGAACACTTTGTATAAAATATTTTCTTGGTTAAAAATTCAATTTTTCTGTTGAAAATTCGTCTTTTTCGTTTTTGAAAATTCATGTCTATTGGTAGAAATTTAATAATGTAATGTAATATGTAGAAAATACATCATTTTTGTTGAAAATTCATAACTTTACTAGATAATTCATCTCTTTGGTCTGAATATTTTACTATTTTATTTAACATTAGTTGATATTTGGTTGAAAATAATTTGTTCAGCCGTTAATTGAACTGTTACATTTTTGGTCACAAATTAATATATTTTTAGCTAGAAATTCATGTATTTTGTTAATTTTTTTTTCGGTAGAAACTATAGTACCCATATTAATTTTGAATTGAAAAATTTATTCCCTAATTTTTGTAGAAAATCTCCTCATTTCTCCTGTTTTTAGAACATTTGAAATAATTCCCGAAATTTTAAGTATTTTAGACACTGTTTAAGCATCATGAGTAGCATTATTTACACGAACTTTTACCAATTTTGACCGAAAGGTCTTTTCCATACATTTTGTGCGAGACCCTTTAATAGGGTAAAAATTAATTTAACTTGTCAATTGGAAAAATTACAAAAATTCTAAATATATATAATTAACATAATTTCTTTAAAAAGAAGGTAAAAAATATCATCAATACGATTCATTTATTTATTATTCATTTTGCTGCGTATAATTTAATGTTTGAATTATTTTTTATTAAATATAATATACGTTACTGATATTTCAGTTCTTTTGTTCATAAGAAAACGTGTTGAGTAAACTGAAGTTTACAAATGAATGTGACAATAAATGCCTTAAGTTCGTGTCTCAAGTATTAACATGATCTTAATGATTTCAGCAGTTCCAGCGAGACATGCCAATCAGCAATACATACATAAATATCAGCATATTAATCTATAAAATTTAATTTTCTTACCAAAAGAAGTTTCATATTGCAGCTTATGTTATGGAAGATTTCACGTAGAAATCAAAAGTTTAATTAATATAAAATACAAAAATTAGCCTAAAGGACTTGGCGAATGCTGCCTAACATTTTTTTAAGGATTTATTTTATTGACTATCCTTTGCTTACGCCCCACGGAGTTTTTAAGTTGAAAATTAAATCCCTTTTCAGCCCTTTTTGTAAAATGTCGATTTTTAATGTTTAAATAATATGGATATGTAAAAGTACATGCTCCTATTTTGTACTGAATAAATATATAAACAAAACAATAAACTTCTTTTAAAAAGAGCACAAAGAATATTTTAATTTTCACACAAAAGAAAGTTTCTTTTCAAAAATAGGATTTTTTGAACTTTAAAAAATTAAGACTTTGAAGAATATAAAATTCAGAATTACTTAAACTGACTTTATTCAAAAATTTAAATTGAAGATTCTAATGAAAATTAAAATTTTTTTTCTGTCCATTGAACATTTTTGTGGGAATCCATCATTTCTCAAAGAAATCTCATTTCTGTCATCAGGTTGTGGAAGGAGTAAATAAAAATTTTACGATGAATACAAAATCATAGTATATTTTAAAATTAAGTAACAGAAATTAAATGAACCTCTCTATAGGTTTCATACTCAAAATCTCACAGCATTTTTCCCAAAAAATTTCGCCAACTTCCCTGTCCTGTGCGATGGATGCTGGCCTGTCCTCCTAAATCAATAATTTTTAATACGAACTTTAATTATAACAAATTATATTCTCAAATCTAAGATCTGGAAATTCTTATTAGTTAAAGCAAATATATAGTCAGTTAATTATACCTTGCAATTTTTAAAATATCTTCCTGATAAGTTGGCAACCTCATCACTAACTGCTAAATAAATTGTTGTTTCTGCGCCTTGCTCTGCTGTCTGAAAAATGCCATAATTAAATTATATATTATGATGATAAAAAAAAAAGGATTTTCAAATATAAACTCACACACAAGCCCAAGTTGTACCTTTTTAGATAACAAATTGAAAAATTCAAATTCGCATATGAATTATTATGGTACAAATATACGAGTTTTTTAATTGATTTTTTGTTGTTTTGATTTTCTGAATTTGCTTCACATTTTTATGTAATAAGTAATTTGTTTCAATTAGGCTACTATTTTTGGTATGAGTGAATAAAAAGAACAAGAAATCAATTAAAAAGACAAAATTTAAATACGGAACCTCTACATCATATCCAATTTTGAGTCATTTGTTTTTTGAACATTTTGTGTACTCAAAAGGTACAACTTAGGCTAGTGTGTGCTTTCAGATTCGACAATCATTTTTTTCCCTATAAAAGAAATCACCCTGTTCATTGGTTTGCATTTTTATTGTGTTTTTTTTTTTAAATAAAAAGTATTATTTTACCTTAAAAAATAGGTCACAGGTTTTATTTAGAAGATATCTACCTATGGAATTAAAGTTTTTATAAATTTCAGTTCTGATCACACCAGGATGTAAACTGTTCGTCGTAACACCTTAAACATAACAAAAAAATCTTTAGTTTCTACTATAAACATTTCTTCAAAATACTTTTGATGACAAATAATAACTATCACAAAAGACAGATTCAAGTCATAGCATAATAATAATGAATAGATGAAATAATATAATATTAATTTTTTTAAATTTAAGGCTAATTGAAAGTGACAAGAAGGCCCCTTTTTATATTTAAAAATCAGAGTGATTTTGTATAACGATAATAAAAATCAATTTCCTTACCACTGCCTTCCAAACGTCTTGCAATTTCATTGCTACCAATTACATTGTATAATTTACTATTGACATAAACCGTTAAAATATTCATTCCTTTTTCACAGTTCATATTATCAAAATCTAAAGATCCCAGTTTGTGCATCTTGGAAGATACGTGTATAATGCGACTAGGAGCTGATTTTTTTAATAAATCTGTAAAAGAAAAGAAACAATACTACATTGAAAAATTGAATTGCATTTCGCGAAAAAAATCACGCGCTTTATTTTTGGTACGATTTTTAAGAAAATTGAAAAAGATTTTGAAAATTTCAGATACGTACAAGTAAAATTCCGATAAAAAAGTTAATTTTTGACCAAGCAGTTTAATTTTTACAAAAAAAAAGACTTTAATTTCAAATGAAAAACAGTTGAACTGATCCAAAAAGACGAATTTTTAACGAAATAGTTAGGTCCTCAACCGAAGCATATTAATTTTCAAACAACAGTTCCATTTTAAATCAAAAACGGTTAAATTTTTACCCAAATATACGAATTTTCTACAAAATAGTTTCTACCAAGAAGATTAATAATCTAACAAAAAGGACGAATTTTCTACAAAATAGTTTATTTTCAGCCGAAGAGATGAATTTTCAACTGAAATGATGAATCTTCAACTGATTACCAGAAATTACATTTTTTATCCCAAAACGATGAATTCTCAATGAATGAAGAAAAAAAATTATTAGCTTGTAAAGTGACCTCTTAAACTGACCTTTCAGATTTTTTCGACATTTTTAGAAATCTTTTGCAATTTTTTGAAAGTTCCTTCAAACATTAATTTTATTAAATGTATAATCATTTTCAAATTTCCCAGGAATTTCAAGAAAATTCATTAATTTTCCTGAAAACTTTCAAAATGCTTCAAAAGGTTCGAATTTTTTATTTGAAATCTTTAGAAAAATTACATTTTGTTTGAAATTTTTTAAAAATCTTTCCAATTTTTCAATTATTTTTGTATCTCTTCAAGACGTCTAAGTATCTCGTAAACTTACTTCGAGTTTTTCTAAAATTTATTATCTTGAATTTGAAATTTTCCCAGGAATGAAAAAATTGATATTCTCTCAATACCTTTCAAAATTCGTAAACAGCTAATTTTTTCAAAATCTTCAAAAATCAAACTTATCTCTTAATTGTTTGAAATATTTTCAAAGCTTGCGAATATTCTTGATCTTACTCGATATTTAAAAAATTTTTTAATCTTGCTAAACAAAGGCAAACATATTAAATTTTTTGAACTCTTTTTCTATATTCTCTTACGGAAGAGTTTTTGATTCTCTTGAAACTTTTCAAAAATCTTAATTTCAAAGCAAATGATTTGAAATCTATTTCAATTTTGTCTTAAAATTAATTTCTCGAAACAAAATAACATTGAAAATTTTCCCAGGAATCTCAAAAAATTTATGTTGATTCTCCTGAAACAATTTACAAATCCGAAAATGCTTATTTTTACGAAATATTCAAATATCTATATTTTGTTTCAAATGTTTTGAAATATTCTTAAGAATAAAATTATTTTGGAATCTGTTTAAAATTTCTTAATGTTTTTAGAAATAATTCAGTTTTGTTAAAAAATTGAAATTCTGCAAAATTAGAAAAATTGTCTTAAAATCTTTAAATTTTTTTGGAGATGTTTTGAAATCTTTAATATTTAAAATCAGTATTTTGAAATAAAACCTAAATCATTTCAAATTCGCCTAGAAATCTTATTGCCCATACTCAGAATTCTTGGAACTCCCAAAATTTGTATGTTAAAAAAATTTCGGTTCTCTTTAAAGTGCCGTAGTTCTTTGAATCTTGACTTGACTGAAAAGTTACACAAGACTTTTTGGTAGAACTCTTCCGGGGATAGGGGCAGAATTCTGATCACAACTCTTGGAACAATACAAATTGTTTGATTTAAAAAATTTTTGGCTTCTTTGAAGTTCCGCAGTTCTTTGAATTTTGACTTGATCAAAAAGTTTCATGAAATTTTTCGGTATAACTCTTTCAGTGTGAGAACAAGACTCTGTTTAGAACTATGGGAACTCTCAAAATTTGAAAATTTTAAAAATTTTGGTTCTCATTAAAGTGCCGTAGTTCTTCGAATTTTAAATTAATCGTAAAGTGTCACAAGACTTTTTGGTGGAACCCTCCTGGGGGGGGGGGGGCAATTCTGATCAGAAGTCTTGGAACTCTCAAAATTTAAAAATCTTGGTTTTCTTTGAAGTTTCGCAGTGTTTTGAATTTTTACTTGCTGAAAAAGTTTTATGAAAAATGTCGGTAGAACTCTTTCAGCGGGGGGACAGAAGTTTGTTCAGAACTCTTTCAGTGGGAGAACCGACGTCTGTTCAGAACTCTTAGAACTTTCAGCATTTAGGTTTTAGAAATTTTGTTTCTCATCAAAGTGTTGTAGTTCTTTGAATTTTAAATTGATCGTAAAGTGTCATGAGACTTTTTGGTAAAACTCTTCTTCGGGGAGGGGAGGGGGAAGAACTCTGATTAGAACTCTTGGAACACTTAAAATTTAGAATTTTTAGTTTTTTTAAAAATACGTAGTTCCTTGAATTTTAACTTGACCGAAATGTGTCATAAGGGTTTTTGGTAGAACTCTTCTGGGGAGAGGGACATAATTCTAACCAGAACTCTTGGAACTCTCAAAATAAAAAAAACTAATGTTGGTTTTCCTTAAAGTTCCGTAGTTATTTGAATTTATACTTGATCGAAAAGTCTTATGAGATTTTTTGGTAGAACTATTTGTGGGGGGGGGGGCTCTGATCAGAACTCTTGGAACTCTCAGAAATAAAAAAAAATTTAAATGTTGGTTATGGAATTCAGAATTAATATTCAGGAAAATGATAAATAAGATGATATAAAAGAAAGTAAAATACAATTATACCAATTAATAAATTCGTTAGTAAGAAGGGTGCATAATGGTTCACTTGCAATCCCAAGTCGATATTATCTTCAGATTTTATATTTACAACTCCAGCGATTCCTGCATTGTTTACAAGGACATGTAAACGGTCTTCTGTTGAAATTATATTTTTAGCGAAATTTCTCACACTTGCGAGTGATGCCAAATCCAAATGTCGAACCACAACATTTTCATTTCCAGATAGTTGCACAATTTCCTCTGTCAAATAGAAATATTTTTTATGTATCATATATTATAATCTATCAGTCATTCATCAATTAATTAATCAATTCATTCATTCTGTCCACATTGAAGCTCCTATATGATTCCGCTCGAATTGGCTAATTTTTAACGCTTCACTTTTGAATTCATTAATTTGGAAAGTTTCCAATTAGAAAGCTTATAAGTTTCAACGGTTTTAGGATAATTCAGGACATGTGACAGTCTGTCAGATGACCAATAAAATGTTCTTATATTCAGCAGTTTATACGTAGAAAAATGAATAAATTGTGCTGAAATTTTTGGAAATGGCTTAAAATATATAAGGGCCCTAGGGTGGTCCAAAATCATGTGTGATGAAATTTTTTTCCGAATATTTGGCATGTCACCCGTCCATTTTCTAAGGAATCCGCAAACATGACCAAAAAAACTGACATGGACCATTTTGAGTAAAATTGACAAATTTGAGCTCGGCGTTTTCCTTTTTTGCTATACATTATTTTTATTCGACAAGCTTTTAAACAATTTAAATTTGCTGAAATAAATTTTTTCCTCCTTACTCAATGAAAGTTACTTTTTCACATTTGATTGAACAATTGGTCATTGATAGGAAGATTCATCTTTCTTTCAAGCATTCGTCAATGGTCTAAATAATAATAATTATTATTTACTTGTAACTGTTTCTTAAAAAGAGGTAGAAAACTGTAGTCTAGTCATTCAGATATTACTAGTCCATTCTGTAATAAATTCGTCTTGGTTTAAAACATTTTTTTCGTTGAAACATTTTTATTTTGAAATAAATGTTTGAAATTGATCTTCTTATGTAATTAACGCCGTAATCTGTTCTTGTTAGATCAATATTTTTCATTGAAACCGTTCTCCAAATGTTCAAACAATTGATTTCAAAGCACATTTTGATGGAAGTTTCATAAAAAATCGAATTTTTATTTCTAAATTGCGTCAAGTATGTCGCTTATAGTTAAATGGTTTAATGCTATACAAATTGTTTAAATATTTATTGTTTGAACCATTTTTTTGCATTGGCACTGAAAGATTTTTTTAAAGTAGGATTTCTTTATTTTTTTCTGTAAAATGATTGGTCTGGAATCTGAAAGAAACTTATTTTTATTTTAATTTTTCATGATCAATTAAAAAATGAGTTTCAAAGCAAATATTAATTATATTATTATTATTATTATTATTATATTATTATAGATTAGCAGTTCGAACTCGAAAGTTCATTGCCTCACTAACCCGAGACCGCCACACATCTCTATCCTGTGCATCCTCCATCCAGTTTAAGTAATCATGTCCTAGTTCTTTTAAATCATCCCTTACATTTTTCTCCCATCTGTTTCTCGGTCTGCCTAAGGGTCTCTTACCAATCGGTCTCCCTCTTAAAACTTGCGCCACTGTTCTTTCATTTCCCATTCTTGCTACATGCCCCGCCCATCTTATTTTACGCGCTTTCATTACTCTATTAATATTTGCTGACCCGTAGAGAGCATGCAGCTCATCATTATGCAGTTTTCTCCATTCGCCGGTCTCTTCGTCCCTTTTTGGACCATAGATTTTTCTAAGTACTTTATTCTCAAAAACTCTAAACCTATTCTCCTCTCCTTTCGTCAGCGCCCACGTTTCGCACCCGTACATGACGACCGGCATTATTATTGTTTTGTAGATTCTTACTTTGATGTTTCTAGATAGCAATCGCGATTTTAATAGTGTGTTTGCTGCATAATAGCACCCATTGCCAGCGTGCAGCCGCGCGTTGATTTCCGTTTTAATCTTATTTTCGCTAGTTATAATAGACCCGAGGTATTTAAACTCGCTAACCCTTTCGAATTTCATATTTCCGGCTGTTAGATCCCCGTCTTGATTACTTTGTTCAGATCTGGCGACGGTCATATATTTTGTTTTCGTTTCGCTAACCTCCAAGCCAATATCTTTGGCTTTTGTGATCAAGATTTCTGCATTTTTTGCTACCGTTTCTTTATCATCCCCTAGTATGTCGAGATCATCCGCATATCCAAGAATTTGTATTACCCCATTGAGGGTAGCACCGGTCGGATTCGCCTGCACTTGCCTAACCACGTATTCTAAAACTAAGTTAAAAAGGACGCACGAAAGTGCATCGCCCTGTTTCAGACCATCGCGGATCGAAAACTCTTCAGATAACCTTCCGTTTACGCGTACTCTTCCCCTACTGCCGCTTAAGCAAATTTCGATAAGTCTAACCAATTTTCTTGGCACACCCAAGAACTCCAGGATCCAGTACATTCGCGCGCGTATAATAGAGTCGTAAGCTTTTTTAAAATCGATAAATAGCTGATGCACTGCTTCATTAAATTCCCATTTTTTTTCTAGCAGTTGTCTAATTGTGAACATTTGATCGCTTGTAGATCGGTTTCGGCGGAATCCACGCTGGTAATCCCCAATGATTTCCTCGGCGAGAGGAGTTAGCCTACCTAAGATTACATTGGACAGGATCTTATAACACGACGACACAAGTGAAATTCCCCGATAATTGTTACAGTTCATTTTATCGCCTTTTTTAAAGATAGGAATAACAATAGAGTCATTCCATTCCTCTGGAATGCGTTCTGTTTTCCAAACTGTGCGTATTAATTTACAAATTTTTCTTTTGAGGCAAGGGCCTCCATTTTTTATCAGTTCAGCCGGTAGGTCATCGATGCCCGCGGCTTTGTTATTTTTCAACTTCTTTATGGCCATTTCTATTTCTATATCAGCAGGATCATCAATTAATAGATCAGCAGTGTGGATTTCGCCGAGATTACCTTCAACGGGGGCTTCGCGTACATTTAATAGTTTATCGAAATATTCTTTCCATAAATTCAGTCTCTCTGTCGCATCGGCTACTAGATTGCCATTTTCGTCCCTCATTACTTCCGTTCTACTTTGAAAGCCTTTCCTTATAAAATTTACTCCCCTGTACATCTCGCGCGGGTTATTCTGTTTATTATGCGTTTCTATTGCTAGTATTTTATTCTTTTCCCACTCCCTTTTCTTGGATCTATAGAGCCTATTTGTACTTTTACTAATCTCGAGATACTTCTTATGTGTTTGATCGCACTTATTTTGTAAACTACTTAGTCTGGCCTTCCAACGTTTTTCAAACCCGAGTTTGCACTCTTCGTCATACCATGGTTTGCTTTTTGTTACTTTCTTTAAACCTATCGTAAGTTTCGCGGCTGTCTTTACCGCCTTTTTTATATTGCTCCACAGGGTTTCCGGGTCCTCCTCGTAATTATTGTTACCGTCTCTCTGTTCTTGGAGAGCATCAAAGCTATTAGAAATCTCAACTTGATAATTTAATGTTTCTGTTGCTGTTTTGAACTTATCTATATTGAAACGAACTGTTGGCTCTGTGCGGCTTGTTTTCTTAGTTATCGCTAGCCTAGATCTTATTTTTACTATCACGAGAAAATGGTCTGAATTTAAATCCGCTCCCCTATACGATCTTATATCGAGAATGTTTGTATGACGTCTTCTGTCAATTAGAACGTGATCAATCTGATTGTGAGTGTTACCATCTGGTGATCTCCAGGTGGCCTTATGTATATTTTTATGCTTGAAATATGTGCTTTTGACAACGAGGTTCTTTGAAGCTGCAAAGTTTATTACTCTAGTTCCATTATCATTACTGACCACATGCAAACTTTCTGATCCTATTGTAGGCCTATACATCGGTTCTTTTCCAATTTTCGCGTTGAAATCTCCCAATACTATTTTTGCGTCAAAAGCTGAGAACTTGTCAAAAACCTGCTCGATTGTTTCGTAAAAGAGATCTTTAGTGTCTTCGTCTTTGTCCTCGGTGGGGCAGTGCACATTGATTAATACCTGTTTGCTGAAAATACCCTTCAGTACAATGTATGATAACCGATCGTTAATGAATTGCATGTCGATAACCGCTTGCGAGATTCGTTTATTAATAAGAAAACCGGTCCCCAGTCTCCATTCCTTAGCTCCCCCATAGTGAAAAGTATAGTTATCCTTAGAAATTGACGCGAAATCGCCCGGCCAGCATGTTTCCTGGAGTGCTATTAAGTCATTATTGTAATCATTTGCTATCTTAATGAGTTCGCTAAATCCGCCAGTACTTAGGCTACGCGCGTTTAGAGTTCCCACCCTTAGATCTTTAACTGTAGTTTTTTGTTTTTGCAAGTTAGCCATGGTAGTTTCAAGATAATCCGCACGTTAGGATCCTATTCCGATCGTAGGTAAGTCCACTGTCCCAGGAGTGATAACCCCCATACCTCCCTAGGTCTAAGTATGGGAGCTTTCCGACTCTGACAAGGACCATGTCAACTTGTCAGACACATTACAGTTTCATCCTCGTATCCTAACGTCCCCCTGCAAGGCAGCGCGCCTACTGGCATCAATACCCCTTCAGCCCTATACATATTATTATTATTATTATACCATTAAGCCATTTCCCTTTCGGGGTAGGCGTGACTTGCTCGGTTGGGGAATAGTAAACAGGTGAATAGGTATAGAGTAGGTTGGTATATGGGCATAAGGTATATAGGAGTTTTATAGGTGTTAGGGATAGGTGTTTTAGATCGATCTGGAATTCTCGTGTCATTTATTTAGATGACACGTTCATTCCGCAACACTGCTCCGACCCAGGTTGCTGATCAATCTCTCTAGCGATCACCCCAAGTGAGGAACCTCACAAAATTGTTATGTATGGTTCCCCACTTGGGCCCATTAGTATCCAAAGTCTCTGTTTCAGGCGCCATTCACACTATTGTCACTCTGTTTACAAACTATTTGTCGCCACACATTTCTGTCCTGGCATACTACTCTAGCTTCCTTCACGTCCATGCATTTCTTCACGCAAGCTCTTCTGTTCCTATGGCTTCTTACGTCTCTTCGGATTAATGTCTCATTCACAGATTCTGACCATTCTTTCGGCGGTCTACCTCTGGGCATTCTACCATTTACTTTACCTTTATACACTTGCTTCGTCAGTCGTTCATCTTTCATTCTTTCAAGATGTCCGAACCACCTTAGCTGATTTCTTTCCCATATGTCAACTAGTGTCTCTTGTGTACCACATTCTTTGAGGATTGTCTCATTTCTGACTTTGTCCATCAGTGTTTTCCCGCATATTATGCGGAGAGGTTTCATGCCGATCGCGTTGATTTTGCTCCTGTCCTTTTCTTGACAGGTCCATGTCTCGCTACCGTATAGTACAGTTGGTACGAAGATAGAGTTATGTATGGCCATTTTAGCTTTTTTTGATATGTTTTTATTTCTGAGGATGGATCCTGCTCTACCGATAACCTGCTTACCCTTATTTATGCGCCTATCTAACTCCCCATCTATTTTTCCGTCGCTAGTGAATAGGCTACCCAGATATACGTACTTGTCAACTTGTTCTAATCCCTCACCATTTAGGACAATGTTGCACATTGTTTTCTCGCTTTTTCCCTCAAACACCATGATTTTCGTTTTATTCACGTTAATTTTGAGGCCCATGTTCTCCATGCTTGTATTTAGTTTATTCAACATTCTTTGCAAGTCCTCGATTGATTCTGCCATAAGAATCTTGTCATCTGCGAAAGCTAACCCACGTACCTTGACGGTTTCGAGATTTACACCTTCTTCGTCGAAGAGGGCAGTTCTTAGACATTTATCCATGAATATGATAAATAGCCACGAGGACATAACGCATCCTTGCTTCACCCCTTGCATAATATCGAACCAGTCGCTCAGTTTCCCATTTACCCTTACACTCGCTTTACTGCCTGTATAAATTGTTTTTATTGCTTGTAGGAGCCCTCCATTTACTCCATACTCTTTAAGGATTTCCCAAAGTTTAGTTCTATTTACCTTGTCGAATGCTTTTTCTAGATCAATAAATGCACAGAAAACTTTCTTTCCTACTCTCAAGCTCTTTTCTGTGATCTGTCTTAGGCTAAATATCTGATCTGTACATGACCTTCCTGGCATAAATCCACATTGGACTTCCCATATCTTCTCTTCTGTAATTTCCATTACCCTACGGATAAGTATTTTTGAGTATATTTTACTTACGGTACTTAGTAGGCTGATACCTCTGTAATTACTGCAGTTGCTTTTATCTCCTTTTCTTTTGTATATTGGTACGATAATCGCTTTTCTCCAATCGTCTGGGACTTCTCCCGTTTCGATACATAAATTTATTAATTCGCACAACCTGTGAGGTATGTACTCACCACCGTATTTAAGCATTTCAGCGCTAATATTGTCTATACCCGCAGCCTTACCGTTTTTCAAGTTCTTAATTATATCTCTGACCTCAGTGACACAGACTTTTTCAATTGGGTTTTCTAGTGCATTATGTTCTATGTCGCAGTTTTGTTGCCCTATATCTTCACCTCCTAATAGTTCTTTAAAAGAATCTTTTAAAGCGTCTACTATCCCGTCTATATCATATAGCATTTCGCCTTTACTGTTTCTCATGCTAGCAAACTCTGTACTTTTACTTTCCTTCAACTGTTTATATAATAGTTTCATAATTCCTTCAAAGCAGTTTTTTATTTTGTTCTCTTCTTCTGTTCTGATTTTCTCTTTGCTCTCTTTGACTAGTCGTTTAACTTTCCTATTTTTGTGTCTGTAATCATTTTTAAGTCTAGTTTTCTCCTCATCGCTAAGACCTGTCATGTTCAGCGTTCTATTGCGCGCTTTTTTTTTTTCTTTTTGGGCTGCCGCAATTTCCTCATTCCACCATGCATCACCAGATTTTCTTCCTACAAATGCCGTACCACATATTTCGGTCGCAGTTTTAACAATGATATCCCGTAATAAAGTCCACGCGCCCTCTACATCTTTATTGCTTATAAGCGCTTCCCACGTTGCCCTATCTATGCGTTCAGTTAACCTCTTTTGGAACTCTGTTTCCACTTCTTGTCTCTGTAAATTTTCAATTTTTATTCGTGTTTGTTTCGTTTTCTTTGTTTTCTTTGTTCTCCATCCCCGCCCTAAGTTTATTTTGCAGACTAAAAGGTAATGATCAGTATTGCATTCGGCCCCCCTCATGACTCTTGTATCTGTAACTAGTTCTCTTAGTCTTTCATCTGCAATAACGAAGTCAATTATACTGCGGCTATTTCCTTTACACCAGGTGTACATGTGGATCATTTTATGTCTAAACCAAGTATTTGTAATGAATAGGCTCTTTTCTAAGCATAAGCTAACTAATTTTTCCCCGTTATAATTTTTTCTTGTTGTGTCCCCAAAATTACCTAGCACCCCTCCTGTATCTGTATCCTGACGCTGGACGCCGACCCATCCGTTCATATCTCCTAACAAGATTATTCTTTCACCTTGATCGCAAGTACTTATTGTATCATTTAAAGTGTCCCAGAAGGCGTCCTTAACTTCCCTCGAATCGCTATCAACTGGTGCGTAGCACGCTATGATAAATAATCTTCTGATTCCTACCTTCATTCTAGCCCATAGCAATCTGGGTGATACAAAATCATGATCTATGAGATGTTGACTTGCTTTTTCATTCATAATTAAACCGACCCCCTGACTACGATGTGATTCACTATCTACTCCTGACCATATTTCACAACCGCCTTCCAACACCCCATTTTCTATGTTTCTAAATTCGCAACCTTTTTTCTTCGTCTCAGGTACACAGAGAATATCTAGTTTCCTTGTGTGCATAGTTTCTCGTAGTTCTCTTATCTTAAGATCATTCACTCCTCTAGCATTCCAAACACCCAGTCTCCATTCATCGCCCGAAACACGACCTTTACGTTTACCGTGTGCATGCCTTTGGTCAATCCGAGTTTCAGTCCATTCCGAGGCTACTTTATTGTTTGTATTATTCATGTTTAGATTGTACTCCCAACTATCACCTGTATGCGCGAGATTTATTTTGCGAATCGAAATCATGTCCTAACTAAGCAGTATTTGTCGTATGGTGGAGTCAAGCTGTAACGTCAGTCCCACCAAAACTTCTGTTACTGGGGA
>CAKNXH010061525.1:0-10726 GCA_932178445.1 Andricus quercusramuli
AACTCGAATCTCCAACTTCATTTTACTCAACTGATATAACAACACCACAGAAGACTGGCGGGGTAAAGTTTTGAGGTTGAGCTAGATTTTAGAAACGCGTATGTGCGAAAATAGATGATCAATTATGTTAAAGACTGTCTTATATATTGCCTATATTGAAGAGTGAATTAGGTCCGAAAGAAGATGGGCAAACAGACGTCTTTATATCGAAGCACCATCGAAATTCTACTGCCCCATTTGTGCCCGCATTTTCAGGCGCGTACAAGAAACAGCATCTTCAACCAAATTTTCGAACTACCACATATTTGACCACATTTGCGGTCGCAATTCGAAAAATTTTTAAACGCTTGAAAAATTTGCCTTGACTTTGGAAATGAACTTTGAAAATGTTCTGCAAGCCAGTTTACTACGCATTTGAATGAACTTCGTTTATTGCGAAGTGGGCCACAAATTCGGTCGCTAATACGGCGCTGTCGCAAATCCTGTTTCTCATACGCGCCCAAAAATGCGATTTTAAATGCAACCGCAGATTTTCAGTGGTATGGTAAGTATGTGAACACGAATATATTCGTCGCAATAAGTATTTACAGACGATTTTATGGAAAGATATATCACAATTATATGTATAACAACTTAAACACAAATGTTTCAAAATATTGACGTTCTCATCTGTTCCTTTACTTCGAATGTAGAACACTGATTTAGGTTCTACTAGAGTACAATTATTGAAAGTTTACTTATTACGAGATAGCCTTGTTAGAATATGCTTTGGTTTTTTTTTGGCATTTCCTATTAGGAATAGAGTGTGGTTTATTAACCTGGCTCGTTGGTATTGTTTAAGATTACCTAAGAAAGTGGCAAGTAAAATTAATTTATGAATTAATAGAATGCTTATGAAATTCAGTACAGTTGGCATTGAGACCGAATTCCCACCCGTTTTGAGTAAACCTGAGCAATCCCAATGAATTGGGTTATTCAATTTCACCCTAGTAACAGTAAAAAAGGCCCAAATAGCCAAAGCGAATTCTAGCAAGGAATTTATATCCAATATGTTGTAATTTAGCTACTTTCTTAACGAACAATTGATATAATTTATTCTTTCTGTTACTGTATTTTAAATTATGCTTTTCTTATTATGTTATTCTTCAATTCCATACTTATTTTCGAGCTTCAAACTTCTTTGCTGATTTTTCTCACAGGTTTTAGTAACCTCTTTACTACTTTTTAAAATAATTTTATTCTAAGATTTGGATTTCAGATCGTTGTTATTTTCTCTCTTACTTTTTAACGATCTAGTCTTATTATTCTCTTTATTACTATTCTTAATCTTTCATTTTGAAGTTTCTCTTGTTGCGGTTTTTCTTCACCCGCTTTCGCGTTCTTCAATATTTTCTTCATACCTATGTAACGGGTCAGAAGAATCACTTTAAATACTTTTTATTGTGCCTGAACTATATCGCAGGACTTCTTTATTGTAAGAGATCTTTGTCGGTCAGGGGTACCAAACGGACTAACTGCCCCACACAAGGGAAGCAGTGGCAACGGGCCCTTGCTTCTGGGACTCGAAGAGTGGGGAGGATAGAAGATCCATTGACATTCCTGTTACAATCCCCTTCTTAGATTTGGTTGAGTCTCTAAACCTTTTTGCTAGATTTTATTTTAACATTAGTAGTCTTAATTCTACGATCTACATCTTTTATCTCTGCAGTAGGTGCATTAGGAGCGACAGTGTAATGCACTGTTGGTGTTGCGGTGACCTGGGTTTTTACGCAAAATATACAAATCTTTTTAGGAATACATTCACGAAGTCGGGCGAAGATTCCACACTTGTAAGACATAAAAACTATGATTGCAGCAATTGATGTATATCCTAAGTACTGCAGCCAACTGGTGGCCTGTTCTGTCCAGGTTCACGTTCTTTTGTCTCTAGTGACCTTATCTATTGCATTTTCGATGTCGTCGACTGATTGTTTTAAATTATTTAAATTCAGAGGCCTAATTTCTTGGGTCAATGGTATCAGCTTATCTTTTATAGAATCTAATTGTTTGTCGGTATACGGTAATGAAATATTTTTCCTATAGCTTATTTCTCTTGTTATTGTGTCGGTAGAGCCTAATTTTAATATAATATATAATCCGTTCAATATGCATTTATCCTTACTCACAATCTTCGTAGGGCCCTGGATTTTAATTTTATCATGACCTGATTCACACAATGCATCAACCTCTAGTGATTCGTGGGGTATTAAAATGTATCCATTCATAAGTGGTATAAAAGCGATGTTCATAATTTCAAAGGGGGAATATTTGCACTCATCCTTGATTGTCTTTACATTCATCCGTAATATGCTATTCTCGCAGCTATTAGTTTCTGACATTAAATATGTGGGTTGCGTTCGTTTACAAATTTTCGTCTGACCATAATTTTTACATAGTTCTTATATTGTTCAATCGGTAAGTACGTATGTCTTGTGCCCCTGTCCCATCAATAAGTATTCGTAGTCAGGAATTATGGCAAGGAAAACTGAACCAGTTTGTTTGGGAATAGGAATTAAGTGTTTAATTTCATAGATTTCGGTTCCTGGGATAGGAATGCGAATGGAATAAACAAATCTATTCTTTTTAATAGCCACGTTGACTGTCGAGACGTCGACGATATGCTGGAAGTTTGTCTGTTTTAAAGGGATGGTGTATTTCACGTTGAACTTTTCTTCGAATGCTTTCATCTCCATTATCAGGATTGATGGTGTGAGGAGCTGATGATGGACTATTCCGTTTTTTCCGTCATTTATCGCATTTATCAGTAAGTTCATATCTTCACCCAATTCATCAACTATCATCATGCAAATCGTCATTTGGTTTGAGATGGCTATATTTTTAGTATTTCTGTTTGTTCCGTTAACTATTTGATTGATGCGATTATTATTTTCTCGACTGTGTATTTCAAATGTCTTAAAATCGGTAGAGGCTGAATTCAACAATACTTTTATAATCTTAGTTTGATCAGAAATACTTTGTGACATGACTTTGTTGTCATTGAACAGTTTATCTAGCTCTTCGTTGATATATTTCATTTCGTTGTCCCTTAGAGTACCAAAAAGTGTTTTCGATACATCGCCTATGAAGTTAAAAACCCCTCTTTTAGCTCGCGTTTTGCCTAAAAGTTGGTTTAAAAGATTTCTCTGACTGTTCAAACGCTGTATTCTTGATTTTTCTAAATTCAGGTCAAATTGTTCTAAACAGTCATCACATTGATGTGACACGGATGCGAAAATGTGTTGCCATGATTCATATCGCTCGTCTATTTCGTTGGTCTCTACTCCTAATATCATATTCCAGGTGTCATGATAGAGTTGAGCCTGCCCTAATTCTTCCGAGTAAATAGTTACCCTGGTTAGGTCAGTTGTGATGACCCCAGCCGATATGATCTTCAATATCCATAATAAGATTAGGGCCATCATCTGAAACATCATTGGTAATAGGGCATCAGTTGATTCGAATGTATTCTAGTTCGCTTGTCGTTAAACAGGATTGTGTAATTATTGTTCTCCTGTCTCTCTGTAATTACTGCTGGGCCTTTCCAGGAGGGAGAACGTTTGTTCTCTGGATGGTTATTAATAAACTTAACCAGGTCCCCAGGCTCGAAGATACCTTGTGGTATAGAGATTTTTGAATCCTGTAACTTTTTGTATTTGATTTTTTGTATCTCTATTTTTTCTTTTGCCTTTTGGAGATAGTGTTCATGCTTTTTCTTCCATAGATTAATTATTCCTCGTACCTGACATTTGGCGTGGTGCTTAACATTGAGGGCAAATTTGCATCTCTCCCAAATATCAGTTGAAAGGGCGAGTATCCGGCGCCTTCATGTTTCAAGGTGTTGTATGTCATTTAAATTATTTTTAAATTTTGATTCCATTCAGTGCTATGATCTTCGATGCTGGTTTTCAGTAAATTTTTAATAGTCGAGTGGGCTCTTTCGAGTGCTGCATTGCTTTGAGGATGATAAACTGTGGTTTTTATGTGCTTAATTCTGAATAGATTTTCAAAATTCTGTACTAGTTCAGATACAAAGTTTTCTCCCTGATCTGTTAAGATAGTCTTTGGTGCTCCAAATAGGTATCAAGATTAAGTACTTTGTGAGCATATCTTGGATGCTGAGAATATATTCACTTCCTGAAAGTGTCAAGGGTAAAGTTCCGAAAATGTCCATGGCTATTTTATCGTTGGGGTTGACAGGCGTGTCTGGAATAATTGCTGGACATTGTCTTTTAATTCTAACCGTTTTTTGTAGTTGACAAACGGGACATCGTTTGATGTAGTGGATGATTTCCTGTGTCTCCTTTTGTGTTGAATTTGTAAGAGGCTTACAAATTTGAGACAATTTTTTTATAAATTTTCTATAGTACCCTGCGAGTCCTAAAAAGCTCTCAACTTTGGTGACATTCTGTGGTGGTTTAAAATCTCGTACTGCCTGTATTTTTGTGGGGTTAGGTTTCACGCCGTCCTCAGTTAACAAATGTCCTAAATATTCGAGTTCTGGGCGTAAATACTCGGACTTGTCAGGTTGAAGTTCTAATCCCGTATCTCTGAGTCTGTCAAATAGGCTTACTAGGTTCTCGTTGTGTTCCTTTAAAGTTGAGCCGAATACGACAATATCGTCAAGGTAAACAAAACATTTTTTTCCTACCAATCCTCTCAGGGCATTGTCCATCATCCTTTGGAAAGTAGCGGGAGCATTTTTGAGTCCAAAGGGCATTCTGTTAAATTCAAAATGACCTTCAGATGTCGAGAAAGCCGTGTATTTCTTCGATGATGCACTCATTGGGATTTGGTGAAACCCAGAGCTGAGGTCAAAGGCAGAAAAGAATTTTGCATCTTCTTATTGATCTAAAATGTCCTTGATGATAGGTAACGGATATGCATCTTGTTCCGTGTCTTCCTTTTTTGGTACCACCCAAATCGGCGAATTAAAGGGTGAATTTGAATCTCGTATGACGCCTTTTTCTTTCAAGTCATGCATTTGTGTTTTTATTTCTTCTTTGTGACATTGGGGAGAACGATAAGATTTAACATTTACTATCTTGCCGGTTTTTAAAATTATTTCATGTTCTACTAAATCGGTACACGGAAAAGGGTCTCCTTCGAGGTTAAAAATGTCACTGTATCCTGCTACCATTTTCCATAAATAAGGACGCTCTTTTTCTTCTATGTGGTTCAATCTCGTTTTGTTTAATAGATCTTGTATCCGTTTTGCCTGATTTCCTTCCGAACTGGTGACACTGGCTCTACTAGTTTCTTTAATTTGATCGATTTTATCATACTCGAAACTGCTCGATATTTTTAATGGGCTTTTTCCATAATTATATAAGGGTACAAGTAATTCTTGGTTCTCTATTTTGTACACGCCGTCGAGGATTGAGTCGTGATTTTCTATATAGACATCTTGATCCTTTTCTACAACTGTGATTCGAGTTATCTGTGCTGTGTTTCCCGAAACAAATGTTCCGTCCTCATAAAGGGGTAATTTTTTGTTATCAAGGTAAAGGAAATCTTTAGTTATATGATATTTATCAAATGCATTAAAGAATTGTCGGCCGATGATACCTTCTTCTGGCAAGGGAAAATCATTATCAATTATGTGAAATAAATGCGACTTCCCTAAGTATGGTATTCTTACTGCTTGATAAGAATAATTAATATCTCTCCCCATGGCAAAACGTTTCCTCATCTCAAATGGTGTTCTTTCTATGGGTACTTCAGAATGTTTAATGAGATTAATAGAGGCTCCTGAATCTACTAGTAATCTCTAGGTGTGTCAAGCTTTAATTTATGTCAATTCTTTAAAGACCAGGAATCCACAAATTGTTCGCTGGCATAACCAGCTGGCAGACTTAGATTTTGATATCTAGCACAGAAAGGGAGAACAGATGTAACATGTAGATGCGCTCTCTCGTGCACCTGTTGAAGAAGCCGATCAGAGTTTAGATAGAGGTTCGATACTTATTGTTCTGATTAGAGAGGACGAGATCCTTATGTATCGCTACAGCGACGAAAACCTGTCACAAAAAATTAAAATCTTACAAAAGAATGACCGAGAACGAACAAAGAGAGAAAGGGGCGAAATTATTGACTATGTTCTGTGTAGTGGCATGTTATACAAGATTGTCAATGCGAAAGAATTATACGTTGTACCGACAGCAATGCGCAAAGCGCTCGTTATTAAAAATCATGATTTGTCTAGCCATTTTGGTGTAGAAAGAATTCTAGCGCGAATCAGAGAATTTTATTACTTCCCAAAAATGCGTAATTATATCAAAAAGCATATAGCGTCGTGCGTCGAATGTTTGTTCGGGCAAAAGAAACACGGAAAGCCAGCTGGCGAGCTACATCCAATTCCCCCCCGGAACTCGACCTTTTGAGGTAATTAATGTAGATCAGCTCGGACTTTTGTAACGTCGGCGAAGCGGAATAAGTACATTCTAGCAGCCGTCTGCAATTTAACGAAATATGTCCATCTATACGCAGTGAAAAATACTAAAGCTTCCACGGTCGTTAGGAAACTAGAAGAATTGGTTGAACGTTTCGGAGCGCCTGAGCGATTTATCACGGATAGGGGAACGGCATTTACGGTAAATGTTTTCGAAACTTTCTGTAATCGCAACGGGATTAAGCATACTCTTAATTCAAGTCGACATCCCCAAGCAAACGGACAGGTAGAGCGGCTTAATAGAACTATTTTACCGGTATTAATAACTAGTCTGCATGATGCGGAAGGTTATCATTGGGATCTTGGTATTAAGAAATTGGAACGCGATCTTAACTCTTCAATCTGTAAAACAACTGGAAGAACGCCATTCGAAATGCTTTATGGCTATCTACCAAGATTTCAGGATGGTCTTTCGAGGCAGTTAACTGAAAATTGTGAATGCTATCGAGTTCCTGAAGAACTTCGCGATGAGGTTAGACAGAAAATAGAAGTCGAACAAAAGAATGCGAAAAAGGGGTATGACAGATCGCGCATCAAAAACGTTGAATTCCAAGTCGGGAATATCGTTGTAATGAAGAGAGATTCGACTGCGACGGGAGAATCAACCAAATTCCAAGCGCGTTTTAAAGGGCCTCTAGTTGTCTCCGAATGTCTTCCTTCTGATACGTACCGAGTAGAAAGCCTACTCCCAAAAGGGAAGCTGCAAAGTAGAATTACGGCACACGCGAGCCAATTGCGAATTTGGAAAGGCCATGACGATGAGAGCGAAAGCGATAACGATAGTGTAGGTGACCGCGAAATCGACGAAAAACCTCCTACTAAATGCAATGTATCTCCGAAGTCAATCTCTGTAACGGAATTAGATTTAGACTCAGAGAACGACGTAGAATCGAGAATGGTAGAAAGGACAAATTCGACGAAGGACGTTATGGTATCAAAGCCCAAATTTAAGGGCGAAAGCTTTATTTAATCAAGATGGAAATGTACGAAGTAGTTCGCGAATCCGAAATAAACCTACGAAATATGATTCTTCGAAATTGTAAGCGATGGACGACATAAGCAGTTTACTTATTTGTTTTGTAGCTTGGAGGCCAAGCTATGGTCAGGATGGTCGAATATTAGAGACATTTGAATTAGCTAGTTATTTCAAGACTAACGTCTAGAGACCCTAGCGAGGGGTTGGCAGCAGTGCCGTGTTCGTGAGAGAGCAGCTCGATGCCTCTAGCGGCGAGTTGATCGTCGGCGGTTGAACGAGTGGTTCGTTTCGAGGAAGAGCGTCTCTGCCTTTGTTACGCAAAGCCTATGTGGCGTATTTTGGGCCTTCGTGGCGTGTGGCTATCGTGGGCGTTCGGTCTTGGGCCAACGGGCCGTTTTCTTTGTATTGTATCCACTGCAGTTGAATACTTCATCAATAAACAGTAAACATAGTTCGTACATGAAAGTCTCGCTAATTGATTGTTCCTGCACATCGTTTTATCTAACACGATGTTCGTTAGCGTATCATTTACTACAAAATGGCGACTATCATGATCTGGAGTTACCTGCTTTTATACGAAGGATCACGCGCTCTTGCTGGCTGCCGCTCGTCCCGCAACTGCGAAGTCCGAACATTTTCGAAGAGTACTCAAAATAGCTGGGACTCATTTCCCTTGGATTTCGGATCAGTGCTCGAGCTATTTTACAAAGCAAAAACATACGCAAGGGCAAGCGATTCTTTTCGTTTGTAAATAAGGTCCACACTCGGTCACTTTTACAAAAGATAAAAAAGATACAAAGCAATTTAGGTTCTTTTTTATTTGTATGATGATGACGTATTAGATGCAGTGTACAAATTTTGGGACACGCAAATTGTTTTGTGTATCTTTTTCTGTTGTATTTTGCAACTTTTTCGACTTTTCTCAGTTTTGAACAATCATTTTTTGCAATAAATATTAATAATTAATCACTTGTATTACCTTAGTTGGATGTAGCTTTCTCTTACGAATCCAGTGATACCAAAAACTCATTTTTCATCAAAATGTCACTTATCTATCTTTTCAGTTTGTATGGCAGAATAGTGCTAGTAGACTGTAATTATATGAAGTAACTAGATATTTGTATTCTGCACACTTTATAGTGACACGCAAGGGAAAAAATGTTGGGGAACTTCAATTAATTGTACGGTATTAAAATGTTTAGTAAGCCGATCAGCGTTTCCGACCTCAAGTGTGAACGTCATTTTGGCAGTGATTCTTAATTCCAACGATTAAGATCAAGATATAAATAGAACATAGTCATAAGTACTTGTTTTTTGATAAATTTATCATTTTAAATAGTAAAAAAAACTTGCTTGTGTATTCGACATTATAAAATTGTAAACATTGTCTTGAAATCGTAACCTGTCTAAGCTTGACTTAGATATATCAATTTCATTTTTATCCAATTTCGTTCTCAGACTTCGATAGATGGAGAACGATAACTGACATTCTTGATCGCGAATTGAAATAAAATTATTCGCAATGTCTTAAATAGTGGGGGAGGTTCGTTTTTAAGAGTGATATTCTAATCATTAATTGTCTTCAAATTCTAACCTCCCAAACCTGTAGTAGATACCTTTTTAAATTTTTTTTACATTATTTGATGTGTAAACATCTTGACCTCGATATGGGGAGTCGCGCCTAATTCAAATGAAACTACGACTAGAAAGTGTAACGCAGGCCTCTGACACACGCGCTGTGTCTCATGCCACAGAACGTAGGCTCTCTCTCTCTCTCTCTCTATCGCGCGCTCTCTCTCCCTCGCCCTCTCTCAAACGAATAATAATTGTTTGAACAATTGTACATTATTTAAAAACAGGAGGAAAATATGCTGTGTCTAATTTGAAAAAAAGAAACCATTTTCAATATTTTTCTCTTAAGTTCTGAGTACTCAGATGTGTAATAATAATGGTAAGTGTCATAATAATGAATTTTTCATAATGGAATTTCAATTTTTAGTATTCTTCTTTATGAAATATAAGTAGCCGAATTCTAAATGTTGATGCGTAACATAAGTGCGTCATAATGTGTTCTTTCAGAGGACTGATATCGGTCCGCATCAGTATTTTATAAACAACTCTTGACTAAGCAGGCAAGGGAAATTTTGGGAAATAAAATAGTTTGAAGAATGAATCAATACATTTTTTAAGTGCTCAAAATTATATAATTTTTAAACAATTTTAGGCTGAAACACTACAATTAAAGGACATATATATATATATATATATATATATATATATTCGGTTTCGGTTTTGATTCCTTTGGAATAGAACTGAAGGGCTTATGACAAAGCCTCCGAACGCGTCCTCGGGTTGCGGATAGAGGGTCCCTGTACCAAGGGTTTCTGCTGAATATGGTTACAATAATTAATAAGCAGTCGCGGACAACTGTCCAGGGATGGTCCCGAAGGAATAACCCCCAAGCGAAGGCATGAGAACCGTGCCGAAAGCTGAATGTCACCTGGGTGAGGTGTCTCTAACGGTGATTCTGGGAAATCGGCGACTCTCAGAGTATACAGCCTTATCCTTGCATGCGGGGCTCTACAAGGATGGACGAACCCTTTCCCTAGCTGCTCGTGGGAACAACAATGACAACACCAAACATAGTTGTAGTAAGTGCGGTTCAAAACAATCGAACGCGCAGGGCTCCCGACAGTGGGTCGGACAACAATGCCGACTACCCTACAGTTGGGGGAGCCAATCAAGACGGAGTCAATGCGATTGACCGGCGGAATCTTGTTACTTTTAAGTGGACGGATCAACTCAATGACGGCCTGCTGGAGCGCTACGATGCCAGTATGGTCCCTGAACGAGAAGGTTACATGGCACGACTGCATGCTCTGTGGTGCGAGAAACACCCAGAGCTCTCAGACTTTTCGCAACAACGTCTGCGAAACCATGCCGAGAACCTTAGGAAAAGGGGTTATATAAGCGGAGTGCCTACTCAACCGCATCCAGCACAAGCCGGCAACAGCTGAAGCACTTGCAGGGAGAATGCAGAAGGCGGTCGTCCTTGGGTCGCTCCGTGTCCTCAGGGTGCACGAGACTCTCGCCGGATCATCGTATTGAATTCGCGCAGACTGTAACCACCCATCTCACGGTCGTGAGACGTGGTTACAGCTGAAATTTTACCGCGATTTCGCTGGGAGCGGGTGCAATTTTTCAGATTAGCACCCGCTCCCGGCGAAATCCTTTGGTCGTCCTTATGACAAACTTTTAACTAT